>VZSE01004340.1:448830-536957 GCA_013398275.1 Promerops cafer | reverse complement strand
TTTTTTCTTTTCTATTTTTTAAAATCATGCACATGATCTGGCGAGGGAGTTACTGGGCTGTAGCCTAATGACCATGAACAGAGCGAGACAGGCTCCGTAATGAAAGCCAGGACTGTAGGCTAAAGAAATGAATCCTCATTAAGAGCGGCTCGCAGGGGCGAGGGGCTGTCCCCCAGGTCCCCAGCCTTTGTTCCCCAGAAACCGGCCCGGATGGGGCGATGCTGGCAGCACTGCTGGGAGGGGAGAGGAAGAGAAAGAAAAGCGACACCGAAATGGACCCAGGAACCTTGTGTTAACCACTTAAAGGGTCACCCAAGGTGGAAGACCAGCCCAGCCCCAGTAGTTTTGCACCCTCTCCATCTGAGAACGATGGGTTCTGGTTTTGGGAGTGGCACGGTCCGGTGTGACTGGATTGTCCCTGTTTGGGAAAGGTTCTTGGGGCTCCTTGCTTTGTGCCACTAGGGCCGAGAGAGATCAGCTTCAAGGGGGCCCCTCCATCCCTTTCCCAGCTCTCAGGGAATTTTATCCATGACCAGCACCATGACGGGTTCCCCATTGCCCCGCTGCTCCACAAGAGCTCTACCGGACCGGGCTGGGCCGGGCTTTGCCTCCGGAGCGAGACCCACAGCGATCACTGCGACCCCAGGAGCGACCCCATCGCCGTGGGACGCGGTGCTGCATCCGGAAAAGCCGAGATTCCTGCAGTGCCCAAGCTCCCGGCTCAGCCCCCATGTCCTCTTAGAACTGCGGGCCAGCCTGGGGGTGCACTTGGCCGTGCCCTCTTCGTTTCGGCCCTTTCCCCCCATTTTCTTCTTTCCCTCTCCCTCTTCCCATATAATAAAACCACTGCTCGTGACAGTAATAGCCGGCAATGATAACTACTTTTATTTAGGTGACAGCTTTGACCCTTGCTACAGGTAGTGTGATGAGTTAAGCCTGCAGAGACAAACCCACTGGAGACCAAGAAATAAAGTTGTACATGAAAAATATTTATCAAATATATGACCAGACGTCTGTAACATCTCGACGGCCTGCATGGACACGGGGATTATGGCCTCAGGATAGGACATATTCCCCTCTCCTCAGAACCTTAAAGCGAAAACAGGCTGAGCAACATATCTACACACCTTCGCATCTGCATTTGTCAGCTATTCTGGGTCCTAGAATCTCAGTCAGCAGGGATTATTTATCTCGACGGAGCTTCCAAACGCAGCAGAGGTGTGAATACATTTTTAAAGCCCTTAACTGGCGTTAAGTAGTGTATTAAAAAACACCCTCGGGAAGAAGAAGCCTCTCTTTAAAGTCTCGGTAGGATTGTCAGAGATGTGGGAGTTCATTAAGGGATGCTGGCCGGGAGAACGGGAGCGCAGGCAGTCCCTCGGGCAAATATCTGGGAAACCAGCCGGGATTTTCCGGCCTTGCATGGGTCTCTGCAGGACCCGGGCTGGTGCCGTGGAGCGCTGCGGGACGAGCGGGGCTGGAGAGAGCAGGAGGCTCCTTGTCCTCCCCTCGGCTGGCTCTTACCCCGCTCCCTCGGAGCCGGCGGGGGATGCTCAGCCCGAGGACAGTGCCCGCTGTCGCGGATAGAAAAGGTTACTGGAAATGCCATCCCCCCTCGGGGAGCGGGGAAGGGGTTTTCGGGAGCGTTTCCCACCGAGCCAGCCGGGATCTTTGATGGAGGACCTCAAGCTCAGGATGCTGGAGTGGGAGACGCTTGGTGGGGAAACGACCTGTGTTTCCATGTGTTTCACGTCCTTGCCTTATTATTTTTAAGGGTGCCATAATTGTTGAAATAACAGCTATCAATCGTTCCTTTTCTTCCTAAAAATGAAGTTACATTTAAAGCTGTAATCTGCTTAATATTAGAGAGAATGGGCAGGTTGGATACTCACTTAAGCTCCTGATACCTGTTGAAAGAACCGAAGAGTCCCTAAAATGCTGTTGGACAGAGAGAGAGATGTTCACCCACTTTTTACTCTCACATCATATATTCATTAAATCTTTGTTCTTCAGTGTATTATTTAAGTTACTTGTCAAAAGAAATATCAGCCATGGCTGGTATATCTGAAGTTAAAATAAAGATGCACTGAAAACTCAAAATATTTAAATTGAGATGGTAGGAAAGACTTTCCTTGTACAGGCCCCTGGTCAAGGCCATGGCTGCAGACAGAAAGATCTACCACCCAAGATTTATCTTTAATTTACTTTCAGGTGTAGCTATGAACGTGGTTTTAAAGTTTCAAATCCTTTGGGATTTGTTTGGCTGCTGCCTTCACCTGCAGGTAAATACACACACTACCAAATCTCCTTCTACAATGATATGTTCCTGTACAATCTGCAATCTGCTTCCATCAGGATTTCACTGAAAATTTCAACAAAAGGAACAAAATCACAAAGTATTCAAATAAAGAGATTTTTTTTCATTGATCCTGTTTTTGTCCCCCATTAAGCCTCTCCTCTCCTCTCCTCTCCTCTCCTCTCCTCTCCTCTCCTCCTTTTACATTCAAGTCCTTTAAATATTTTAACTTCTCCCAGGATGGGGACGAGGGTTGTCACAAAAACAGTTATTTAGCAGGAAGCAGGAATGAGGACAATTCGTGGGTTTGGGGGAGGTGAATAACCACGGTCAGATCCCCTGAGGTGTCTAAATGTTTCTGGGGCTGAGTCCAGGAGAAATCCTGTGTCCCGGCTGGCCTGGGCACTGGCACTGGGCTGGACTCCAGCCCTTCCTGGAGGTGACTTGCTGTGGTTGAAGGCTGCTCAGGAACTGGGCTCCCTCTTTTCTTGGGAGGGAGCTCCTCCGCAGCTTTGGGTACCATGTGGGAGTCAGGCACCACCCCGGGCTTAGAAACAGGTTTGGGGCCACGCTGCCTGTGCTCCAACATTACTGCGCTGCTTCAAGGAGAAAATTTATCCCGGAGCAGCTTCATAAGGACAGGAATCTTCCATCCCTTATCCCGATAAATCAGGCAGCGACACTTCCCTGGTTTGCTGGGGGTATTTGGCCGGGTGTCTCCAGAGACCTTCCCAAACTCGATCAGAGGTACTGCTAGGGGCACCGGGTGCCCTGTGCTCTCTGCGGGGAAGGTCCTGGGTTTCCATCAGCTGGAAGAGCCGGCAATCAGGACTGGGGGGGAGCCGCCAGAACACAGGAGAGGGGCATGGAGCTCAACGAGAGGCAGCACCGGGGCCGTCAACTAACAGGATGATGGGTTAGAGGGTCTGCCAGCAGTGGGGAGAAAGTTTGGGAGCCTTTTCTGAGCCCCGACTTGCCTATGTTTCTTTTCAGAGTAATGCAACCCATTCATCATTGATTAGAGATGATACTATGAAAGAGCCCTTCCTTCTTGCCATCGGTAATGAAAGTCATTGTTTATGGCTTCGGGGTTAGCTGGGGACATTTTAGAGAGATTCTGCTGGGAAACAAGAGAAAACAAGTCAGAACCAGCAGCGTACAAAATTCCCCTTTCTGCAGCTTCAGAAGGCGTTTTTTTGGTGGGCACAGAGTGATAACCTCGGCTTGGGAGTCCTTATAATAAATAGATGGGTAAAGGAGCTCCCGGGCCCTGCCAAGCCCGGGTGGGAAAAGGCTCTAGAGGGAATTAACCGGGGAGTCGCTGCAGGCTTTATCCAAAGCCTGTTGAACTGACTGACCACCTTCCGGATGAACTGACGTCCTTGGATCTGTGGGAACCTCAGCCTCCCTTGGCACTGCTGCTTAAATTACCGGGACACGGCGAGGTGTTAATGAGCATCATTGAAGTTACCTGCTACTCTGCTGTTAAATTCCCATTTCGAGAAGTTTAGAGGGTCTTTAAGGAATTGCTTAAGGCAGAACAAAGCTTTGAAGCCATTTCTCCTTGGGAAAATATTGAATGTTTTGGGAAGACGGAGTGGCAAATGCAGAGCCCCAGAGGCATCTAGGAATTAGAGTGTCCCTAGGGAGCAGGGCAAGGAGGCGGCTCTCACCCTCCGGGACAGGCAGGGAGATAGGTGGGAGATGTTCCTGGAAAGGACAGAGCCTCACCACGGAGCAGAGGCCGCAGACATCTACCTTCCAAAAAACCACACCTGTTTCCATGTCCTTCTCTTTTTTATTTCCCTTCCTCATGGCTGACCAGAAGCCAGGTAGGTCAGCTGTTTCTCTTTGAAGCTGCATTTCTTGTTGGTAGAACTGACTGTTCTGAAAGCAGCATCGCATCTGACTGACTCCTGGACTGCAGCTGGCAGAGGGAGTTTTCTGTGTGTCTCTCTCTTCAGTCCTGTTTCTATTTCTCTATCCTTTCTTCTTTCATCTGCTCTTGTTCCCCCTTCAGCTTGTACCCTACCCCCCAATTTATTTTCCTTTGCTTATTGATAATCTTAAATCCATCCTCTGCCTCAGTAATCTCAATTGGGAGTAAAAAACAACTAAGTGTGGACGGAAGCATCATGTTCTAGTTTCTTACACGCCCGGGCTGTGCATTTTGGCCTTGTAATTCTGCACTTCCATAAACAAACAAATGCGCACAACTTGTGTTGAGGCAAGCAGCGGCATTCCATAGCGCCCTTAGTGTGAAGCATTGCTCCGGGATGAGAAGGGAGATGCTTTAATGCCTTTTTAAACTATCTGAGGGCCGGGCCCGTGAGGGATTGAGGGAAGGAGGATTTAGGCTGATTTCCACCAGCTAGGTCAGCAGCACGAGTGGGACCTGGAGGGTTGGATAAAGCACGTTATACTCTGCAGGTCCTCACTTTTGTGCCACATCCCGGAGCGTGTATGTGCGTAATTAACCCCCAGCAGGCTTCCAGACGATGTCCCGTTCTAGCGGCGCTGCCTCCTCTCCCCGCCCGGCCACCGCCCGCCTGCGCGCTGCCCCCAGTAGATGGAGCATCCTCATCGCTTTTCGCCCGAAGCCCTCAGAAATGTTGGTCTTTCCCTCATTAGTCCCACTGGTCAGGCAAACAGGTGGTTTGGGGGGCACACGCGCCCCTCCGATGTGTCCCTGAGGGAGCGGAGCGCCGCGGCCGCTGGCGATAAGTCCTCCCGGCGGGCGCTGCTGTTGTTTCGCTGGGTGAACGGGCTCAGCCCCTTCTCCCGACTCCGAAGCTGATTCGGGCTTGCCCGACTACCCCGGCTCCCACCGCCCCCGGCACGGAGCGCGGCGGGCAGGTGGCGCCTGCCGCCCTCTCCGCACCTTTCGCCGGGGCTGAGGTGCCCCGGGACGCGGGGGCTGCCCCGCGGGGCGTGGCCGGCGCTGAGGGGCAGCGTTCGGCGGTGAGCGGGGCTTTTGCCCCTTCGTCCTTGGGTGAGTCTCTGGATGGCTCCTCGCCCTTTCCCTTCTGGCAGCGCCCGAGACGATGCGGACCCGTCGCGTTCTGGTCGCTTTCCCAGTGCTGCTGGCCCCCCAAAGGCAGAGGGTCCCCTGAGCACCCCGGCCCCGCTCTCCGCCCGGAGGGACTCGGGCCCCGTTTCTCACGCCGCCATTTTGTGGCGCTCCTCCGCAGTCCCTGTGGTGTCCCACAGGACGGGGGTTTTCCCCCAATTTTTTCTCTTTTGACAAAAATAGTTTTGATTTTTAAATCCCAAGACTTTAGGGAATAATCAAAAGGTAAAAGCCTTTTGTTTGGTATGTGCCGGACTAAGTAAGTTGTGGCAATCCAGTGGGTGCTTGGTTCAGGTCTCCTCACAGGGTTCAGGTCTTCTCCAGGGTTTCCTAAAACAGTGTGGTAAAAGACGGGCAGAGGAGCATAAACAACAACCATGAGAGGCACATTTTTATTTTATTTTATCAACAGAGATAAAAAGTCACGAAATGTAAGGTCTTCTAAATTTCAAGAAGATTCAACCAACCAGTCCCTTTACAGTAATGAATACCACGGGAGAAGCACCGGTTTGCTCTCAAAAGAGCCTCCCTGAAATTAAAATTATTAATATAGAGCCAGCTGGAATCAGTACTGTTCCACATTCTACAACTGGTAGAATCGATATGTGGATTTTAAGGAAGATATTTACCTCACAGGTTATGGGTATTTTCCATAATGAAGAACCTGGCTGTTGCCAGTTGGGTTACTGAGAAGTGGCATTATTAATGTTAGTGCTATAAAGGCTTGAGACCACACCAGGCAGTTTGCTTGTGGGTTCTGCACCCAATACAATCTTCTAATACATGAAACTTTATTGCTGCGATTGAATTCCGTGTAATTACATTAATGCTGTGCAAAAATGCAAAAAGCATAATAATACTTTTCTCCTGGCAGCATTCTGAATAACCCAATTAGAAAGAATAGATGCAGTCTGAAGCTGGTTTACGCAGTTGCATGTGTTATATATTTATCTTTAACAAAAATATCAGCCACATAGGAGAATTTCCTCTGAATTAGCCAACATCCTGAACTGGCTGATGGTTTGATGCTACTTTTCTGCAGTATGTCCAAGAAGCAGTCTTTGCTATAGTCATATCCTGGAAGACATCAGATGTCAAAAGTTTGTTGCAGGCTGGTGTTACCTACAGTTTTTAAAATCTGCAAACACCGTATATATTACCCGTGCCACTGAATCTCTCAGTGTTTCCTACTAGTGACACCTGTATCTTCATAATTCACAGCACAGAATAGCATTTGACATTTGCAGTTACACTACTTCATTTTAACAATAGCAGAATAATAAATATTTTACATATGCATGCTTTCAGAAGCACTATTTTCTGCAACTTTATCCTTTTCATAAATTGTACTGTAAAACTACCATAAAAGAAAATAAACACTTTAGTTCTCTCTACAAAAACATTAGTACTCTTCTACAAAAATATTCAAAGGGGGAAATGATTTGTATTTTTTTGTGATAATATAATAGTCTCTATCTTAATAATATACAGCTATACAGTCTGCTCTATTGATGAACTTTGTGTTGCAGTTTATAAAACAATAAATAAAATTTCTTTGCCTCAATGTCTTGCAGTTTTAATGCAAAGTTTCAGAAAACAAGCTAATAAATATTAAATTGTTTCTTGAGAGCAGCTTTTTAATACATGCTCCAAACAAATTTTTTTTTACAGTAAGGAATTACTTTGGATTTTTTTTTCACATGGTATGAAAGCAAAAATATTCTGCCTTGATCTGTGGCTTGAGGTAGTATTTCCTAGTATTTTTCTTAGTATTTTCAGAAGTTTTTTTAATTTGCTACCTTAAGTGTTTCCAGGCACTAGGAACTAGGATTTCAATCTGTTAAATGCATTTGGTAAAACTATTATCTCTTTCTCGGAGTTTTTATCACAGCCTGTGCTAATCCAGTCGCTTGGATTAGGTGTTCTGATCCTCTCTTAGCTATGAGACAAATTCATTTCTGTCAAACACCCAGCGTTTTAAACGCTGCCTCCGCCCCCTCCTGCTCCCACAGCCTCAGTGCTGCAGGATGTAGCCTTAATGCCACTTTAGTTAAATTCTGCAGTTGTTTTCTGTTCCGCTTTATCCTGGATTAGGATCTCGTCCTCATCACCAATTTGTCGTGGCTTTGCTTCTCTCGCAGTGTGACGGGGAAGCCACTGTGGGACAGTTAAAGCCCGGACAACTTCGCTCACTGTTAATGCACCTGAGCTAACGAGCTGTGTCCAGAGCGTCCTGATGAACGGTGTTTGCATCCCTTTTAGAGATTTCCATCATCCCCCATCTCTTTAAAAACTCGTGACTGAATTTCTGCAGATAGCAGCACGGTACACACAGAAGAAAGAATTTATACCAATCCGTTTTCCATTCAGTGAGAATTCTGTCTTTAATCACACTTAACATTCATACACCTTTGATTTAAATGGACTTGGTGGTTGTACAGGAGGAGTGTGCAGGATGCTTGAAGGAACTTTTCCATCAGCAGCACTGTAGTCCATAGGCTTAGTAACCAGCTGGAGTACAGGCTACCCATTTTGTACACAAACATCTCTCCTTGCATTCTTCATTACCTTCTGAGAACATTAAGCCTCTCAAACAGAACTGCTCCAGGAGCAACGCTTTACCTAAATTATAAATCTCCTTTTTTCCTAAGTGTGGTTTAGACTCTTACAGGTCCCTCACCTCCATTAGTGAGAAATTTGGTTCCACTGGATAGTAATTCAAATGCTAAACTACTAAAAAAACTACTTTTCTCCCTTTTATGTTAAAATGTGTGGTATTGTCTTGCAATTTTGACTTGTTTATTGTGTCAACAAGGCTTTTGACTGTGTAAATCCTTGAATTGCATTTTTCTTTTGAAGTTTAAACAATGAGTGACAAGGTTTCGATCAACTTGGACAAAATTCTGGTCAAGCTTGGTAGGTCATTATATTTTTTATTAACAATTACTTATGCACTGCATACGGTGATTTTTTTTGCTTTAAACAGTTATATTAACTTGAAATAAATGAATAAGATTAAGCTTTTGTTCTTTGCCTACATAATGTTTTGTTAGCTGGGAGGTTGTGGAGAGGGGTCCTGACTGCTATTTAATAGTAAAATTTCTATTTAGATGTTTTGCTAAAATAATTGTTAATCAGAGTTTGTGCAATTAATGCTGCACAGCATATGTTTGTTTCACAGCTCCACTCATATATATGTATATAATGAAGGGTTAATTTTCTTCTTAAGCTTCCCAGATAGAAAAAAATCGCAGTGCTAAGGAACATGTGGATCATCAGATAAATTGTGAGTAGTGATAAATTATCGTTTTATTGGATGCTGAACACTGATTTTGTTTCAGTAATCCTGGGACATGTTCTGTGTCTCGGGGGCGGAAGCAGGACAAACAGTGGAAGCTGTCCCGTGTCCTGCTCTCACCCTGCCTCATCTTTAGCCATCAATACTTGCTCATTCTCCCCAGCAGACTTTGCTTTTGCTCGCGACTTTTAGCTGAGGCTGTTCAGCTGCCTCAGGGACAGCCAGTTTCATGCTGCGCCATTTCCTGCTCTGACTCTGCAGCTCCTCACAGTCACTGGCAGCCCTTTGATTCAGCTGTGCTTGCTCAATACATCTGCCACTTGCCTCCCTTTCTTTCTTCATGTTTTTTGTTCTTTCCAGGTTTGGACCTCTGCCTCACTGCATCTTCTCTCTTTCTGTTTTCTTAAAATAATGAAAGTTCTCTCAGTTACTACTACGTACTCAAGCCTTGTTCTTCTTTTTTTGCAATCAAGCAGCTGGTTGCTTTATTTGAAATTCAAAACAGTAAACCCAAAGAGAAAGTCTTGCTCTGCATCAAATTTGTTCTCCCCCAGGGCTTACAGACAACACAATACTATGGACTTATGTCTGGACTGATTTTTTTAACCATGCTACTATGTGGAATCACTTAATGTCTGAAGAATAGTTTCTCTACCACAAACAATCTGAGAACATCTGTGCTCACCTCTGGTACTTCATAGGTAGATATTCAAGCACATAACCTCCACAAAAGNAATTCAAGCAAATAACCCCCAAAAAAAAAAAAAAAAAAAAAAAAAAAAAGAAGAGAAAATTCTGGTCTAATTGATGTTCTTTTTGATTATAACATTTCTAATAATCTTCACTGATATGTCCAAGCAAGTACTTATTCATTAAGAAGATTACCACAATTAAATTGAAGCATCTTTAACATGAAAACATCTGTAACACTAAATCTGGCACACCTTGGATTCTGGTTTAACTTTCACACAACTGAACCTTAGAGATGAGGCTTTTCTTAACATTTATGCAGGCTTAGGGTAAATGCTCTTAGGGAAAATCCGAAGGCTGTGTAGTACCATGGCATAGCTGCTTTTGTGTTCAGTTCAGATACCTAAATATGTGTAAACACACAGCCAACACTCAGGCTTTTAGCAGTTTAGGTTAAGTCTTTCAAAAACTTAGCAAAAAATTGTAACACTGATGTAATTTTGTCTCTGTGTGAGTATCACTTGGCAGATGAACAGCTGTAGCATTCAGCCTTGGACTTTTGGTGTGAGATTCATCAGGCTGTTTGGCTACAGTCCCTTTCTTACCAGTGGAGGGAAATAGGCACTTTTTGGTTGTGATTTACCTTATCCTGAAGAAACAGTTTAAAGTGGGTTGGATAAAGTAAACTTTAAAAGTGTCAGCTTGTCTCAGCTGGGTGTAGCTGCAGCCGTGGGTGTGTTGTTCTGAAGGTGGTCTCTGCACTACTAACGCTGAGTGAGATGGATCTCACCCACCAGGTCCTTGTGAAAGCACAGGGTGAGTTCACAGAAGTGCTTATCTGTAAAAAATACTAAATGAGATGTGAAGTGTATATTTTGTTAATAGTGTTATGTTACATTTTGGTAAATCTCAAAAAGTTGTCTACAGTGTTCTGCCACATTCAGCTGTTTATTTACAGAAATGAAGCCCTGTCAGTTGTCCAATATTTATGCTTCATGCTAAGTAAAGGCAAGTTACTGACTTTAGATATTGAAAATATTAAGGGACTGAAGATAACCCAAGGATAACCCAAGATATTAAACTACATTGAGAAATTTTTGCTTTTCACTGACTGATATTTCTCTGTGAGAAGTGGTTTATTTTCTGCTATAAATGCAGATAATGTTGAAAATTAATATATAGCAAGTGGTGCAAAACCAGAGCCAAACTTCAGGATGAACTGAAGTTCCAGAGCAGTAATTCCAACAACTCAAGACTCATCTTGCATCACTAAGATGCTCTTCCCAATTGAGTAGATGAGAGGAGGGCAGGATGTGATTGACTTCTGTGTAGGGCCACCTACTCTGGCATTTAGTGCTTCAGGGCAGCAGTGATAGCAAGGGATGATTTAGCACTGATAAATCTGAAATCTTGCATAGGAAAAAATAATTTAAAAATGCAGAGAAAAGAAATTCACCAAGCTGTGGTTATTGCAATGCAAGGTGAGCATGCATGACAGCTCTCACAGCTTTTACTTGTGAAGAGAACACTGACCATGTTCAACAACATGGATTCTCCTCTAACCACTCATTCAGAAAGTCTTATCAGCTGTCTGCTGTCAGAAGAGGCAGAATTAAGTTTGCCTTAAGAATCTCCACAAATATCATAGTCCTTGAGAACCTGTCATTATAATGCACTTTCAAATTAATTAACCTGTGTCCTATATTATCGTACATTACACATTCCTACATTGAGTAAAATTCCTTTTTATTTTAATTTTTCTCTTTCTGTTTTCCACTAATTGCTTACATGCCTTTTGTGATGTTCTTGTTTTTCCTTTATTGTAGTCAGCTTTCCCACTCAGCACATTTGACTTTCTGGGCTTCTGCAAATGAATACAAACATTTGAGGGGGTCCTGGTTCTGGCTAGAGAGTGAGTGAGCAGTGCATGGTTTGGAGTGTTTCAGTGGGAACACTGAACTGGGGAATACCACTAATAGTTACTTCAGTTCTATACAGACTGGGATTCAGAAACAGCACAAATCATGGCAGTCTCACAATATTAGATGATAATTCCACACACCACGCAGCTGAAAATCCCTAAGCTTTGACTCCCTTTGTTGTTACCTTGCTTAACTGCAGGCTGTCCACTCACCTGGCATTATGGAGCTTGTTTTTTGGAAGGAATTTTTAATCATTCTGAGTGTAGACTTTTTAGTTAATGGATTTGTTGAAAATGCATGAATATACTTTTAAATTTATTTTTTAATTTCAGTGTACACTGAAAAAATCGCAGAAAAAAAGAATCAAATTGCTTGGTTGGAGGAAAATATTAAAAAAGGCAAAGAGGCACTTGCTGAGTTGCAAAAGCAGAATGAGAGCAGCAAGAGGAACTGTGATGCGTGAGTATAAAAGAGCCTGAACTCTGAGATGTGGCTGGAATTAAGGAAGTCAGTGGGGAAGGAAGGGAAAAATATGTGTGGGTGTATTCTGACAGCAGTGATGTTAAAACTTTAGTATTTTCCTGTTTTTTTAAACTGCAAATCTTTAGGTATAAAAATTACAGTATTACCCACCCACTGGAGAAGAATTATAGAAAAGCAGACTACATTTAGTTTTGAGTTGGTTTTTTATTAAAATCCCCAGTTTTCAGATCACAGGTACTGTCTTTGCAGCATGCTAAAGTATTCCATGTAGTAAGGTAATAGAAGCATAATTTTTCTACACTTGGATGCATCTGAGTTTTGTCCAATTTGACCAATATTAAGAATACTGTTTAAAAAAAGGGTTCTTAAAATTGAACATCTTTCTATTTTTTGTTCACAACATGTTTCATGTTACTTTTTGTTCTATACATCTTTTTACACAAGATGTGCCATAACTGTCTCCCCATACACATATGTGTGTGTTTCTGCTGGCAGGTTCCCGTTTCAGTTTTGCTCCAGACTGCAAAAGTTGTCTTCTGGGCACAATCTTTTGATGAATGCAATGGGCTGCCATCCACAGTTTTCCTTACATAAATGCTTTTATCAGATAATTAGTTCAAGTTTTAAATGCTGATGGCCTTTGGATCTTATTTATTAGAAACTTTTCAAGACACAGTTTAGCTACAAGGAGTTTTCTCTTCCTGACATGTAATTTTAAAAAATTAAAACCTCAGGTGTTTGCAAGGGTAGCTGAAAAGGCAAATCTGTATTTGACAATACAGGGAGTTTGTCCCAGGTGATAAAATCCATCAGTGTGTTCCATTTTTCCACAACCTGACTAGAGTGACGATTTGTTGGCAAATTCAATAAAAATATCTATGACATACATTTGAAATTTTTTTTTTTTTGCAATGTGAATGGAGACTGTGAGTGTTTCTGAGAATAAAGAGAGAAGTAAAGAAAGCATTGGGGTCCTTTCTAAGTTTATTTTGAACTCTCAGAAAGAAAAACAAAGAATGGAATCATTAGTGAATAAAGTGGGTGTAGTGGCTGGCTTATTTGAATGAATTGCCATTCAATACTGATTTGTAGTTTTACCATTAAAAGAGCTGGGAAAAGATCTGACCTTGGTAAAAAAAAAATTATTTTTCCATTACATTAAGTTGTTGCCTTCAATGTAGTATAAAATGAACACTTACACAAGTTATGAAACTACCCACACTGCTTCCTTTGATATCTTTTTGAGGCTGCAAATCTGTTTGCAAATGACAAACTGTTAAGTGATGCAAATGCAGGAGTAAAAAATTAAGGGTAGAACTAAGGATATGATCTAAATTTTAATCATTGAATTCAATGGGTTTTGGCTCAAGTCCTACAAAGAATAATTAATGGCATTAGTGTAAAGAGACTGAAAATGAGAAGTGACTCATTAATGAATACATGTATTCATAGAAGGACAATGCTTGCAGAAGAGTAGAGACTTTGTGTCTTAAATTATTGGAAATGTCATTTAACGACAGACTGAAAACTGCAGTAAACAAGCCCTGGCTATAAGATCAGACAATTAGAGCACTTACACAGTAGAATCACCCCAAACTTCTAAAATTTATTCTAGTTGACACTCCATCTACACTGGACATGACTCTAATGTTGGTTTTGTAAATTCAGATACTGTTTTGGAGTCACAATCAGCCTCACATCTGACTAATTGCCAGTGATAGAGCTCAATAGAGCTCTCAGAGAAACAATGTTTTGTCTGGGTTACAAGACATTATGAGTATATTGAAGCAGATTTGAAGACTTCGAACAAAATACAAGGTTCTTATATTCAACAAGTCTAGAGAAAATATGATATATGGGATAGATGTATTGGGATAAAACTGTGTTTTCTGAAGAAATCCATATTGGTCTATGTAAAAAAGACCTGAAGACAGAAAATGACCCAAATGAAACATGTTTTTAGACAAGTGATGACATTTTGCTAATATTTAGTTTCTTGAAGGATTCAAACTAGAAATGTTGATCCCAGAGCAGTAAGAAGTAGTGAAATGCTGCTGATGGAACCTATTCCAATTTTGTTGTTTGTCTTACAGTTTTTAAATTTGGATGCAAGGATGATGGGATTTAGTGGAAATAGAAGATAATTTTAAAAAGCCACATGAACTCAGAATGTTGTTAGTTAGGAAAAGAAATTCTCTTGTCCCAAGACAAACTGCAGGATAATTTTATTGCTTCCAAGTAGTGTGGATAAAGATCTTTTCTATACCCTGGCTGATGAAAGGAAGGACAAAGAAAAGTGATGGCTACCAAGAACATCCATGAGACAGTGATGCATTTAGCAAACAAGTAAATGAGCTGCTTGAATCCTGCATACCTGGTTGTGTTCACAAACCACTGTTCTTGTACCACATGTTTTTTCCATGTCCACAGAATAAATGTGAATGAAAAATGTAACTCACAACATGGCTTGTACTCTTATTAATAAAATCTCTATGAATTTTATATCTCAGGGGTTTTGTTACCTTCAAAGAAAGTAACGGAGTTTCTGAGTAAGAGAACATCACAGTGTCTGATGTGCAGGCACATTTTTATTTAAGTATTTTGGTTTCTGCTTTTGAAAATTTAGCTTTCTGCTGAATTTGAATTTTGAAATTCAGCCTTCTGCTGAATTTGCAGTAGATATGGTAAAGTAAGGTTTTGTAGTTCCACTTTTAATCACCAGTGGTGTCCAACAATTTGTGCTGGGAGTGCTGGATGGTTCATGCTTCTTATACCTTTTTGTTTTCCAGACAGGATTCTTTCTTTTCAAAAACTTTTTAATATGCCTCTCCTAGAGATCACATCTGAATTTCACTTGAATCAGAAAGCCTGCCTGTTTTTCTAGTATTCCCATGTCCTAGGCAGAGGTATCTCTAATGCCTGGATGTTGAGAAAGTCCTGCTGTCTCAATAGTCATAAATATTCTGTAAAGCTGCTCTGCTCTCAGCAGCATCCTGCTGTAGGAAAGTCACTTCAATGCTTTCTGAGCAGGACTTGCTTAGCAAATGGAGGAAATTCTGGGTTTGTAACTGCTGCATTTAGGTTTGAGATGGGTGCTGGTGATACTGGTGAGAATGAAGTTGTGGGTGTCTCCAACAAGAAGATTCAACATATCTAAAGGATTTATTGATGGTGATGTGTTGAGGACCTAAAATGTGGATTTAGATGCCTCATTACTTAGCATTAGCTCAAAAAATTTGTGAAGTTCATTCCATTAATTTCTTAAAAAGTGCTTTGTAATGTTTCTTAATTCTAAATATATATTTTTTCTTTTTTTCTTGAATTTGCAAGTTTAAAATATTAACAAAATAAATGTATGCCTGCAAAAGATTTCTGTACTAAACTCATTTATGTTTAACTTTCAGAAAATTAATAAATCATTTGTAAGCTAGCTAAAGTAACTTGGTGTCTTCTTTACTAAATGGGTATTTTGCTAAGAAAGACCACTAATATGCTTTTGTTTTTTGTTTACTTTGTCCACAGCTGGAAGCCCACCTATGCAATTCTTAAAAAGCATGGAGAATATTTGAAAAATGATATTAAAGCTTTAGAGGAAGCTACAGAAAATGAGAGGTATCTATGATCACAGGAGATGAGGTTTCCAGCAGTAGTACTGACTAAACTGATTAGCAAAACTAATGCTGTCTGCATGAAAAAATTGTTGCAAACTTTTCAGGAGTTTATAGTCACTTATAAGTGACTGAATAATTAAAAGAATTTTTTGTTTACATTACTATGAGATCATATGTTATTTTGTAGTTGCCAAAGAAATACGATAAAATATGAATTTTTGAAATTCAGTTACTTCCCAAATGCCTATTACAGTTTTTCAGAACATTGTATGATTGCCTGCTGTGTCAAGAAAAGCCCAATAAATAAAAACAATTAATGTTTTCAGGTAACAGTTAAAAGCATTCAGATAATTTTGTGCTTTTCCTTATTTTTGAATATGAATTGCATAGCATTATCAGAATATACAAATTAAGTTTTTGTATACTGTTGTATATTCTTCAAAATAACCACAAAGCATGCAAATGCAGTCTTAGGTCCTGAAAAATGAGTAAGTGGCTCAGAAAAGCCTGGACTAAAACCATTTTAAGACTAGTTGTGGGCAAGCTTCTAGTCAGCCTTAATTGCAAATTCAATTCTGTTCACTGGCTGGCATCTCAGGTGTTTCATCTTCATTAATTAGACACGGCATTTAAAGGCAATTATTGTGTGATGTAGCTGCCTACAGTCAATGAAATAAAGAACAGTCCCTGGAGATTCTCACTGAAATGTTCCAAATGTGCTGTGCCAAGGCAACCCTCCAAAGTTCTATTGAACAAAGTAAAACTGATCTCCAGTTTGGAGAGGCTGCTCACCTGCACTGCTCTGCCTGTCAGGGGGTGGAGGCTGCTTGGCCCTGTGGTGCAGAAGTCATGGCAGACCCCTCCAGATACCTAAATACCAGTTTAGAGTTGTAAATTTAGGTAATTTAAAACATTGGCTTTGAGTCTTTTGTAGTCATTCTTTTTGCCAGTTGTCCAAGACAGCAGAAACAGCATGCCTGAGAGCCTTTAATTAACTCACTTAGTAGCTTATCTTTCTTCTTCCTGTTCAGAGGTCTAAATTTGGTGAAAAATAAGGCTAAATTGGCTTTCTATGACTATATGATTAAGCCATTTTGGCTTTCACTAATTTGAGCTGACAAGCCAAAGAAGCATTACTTTTAAATTGCTTCTTTAGATAACTAGTTTCAATTCCAACATGAAAGTGTTTGATCTGTTTTCCTGAGCGTAATTGCAAGACATCATGAGTACAAATCACAAAATAAATTTAATTCATGTATTTTTCAAAACTGTGCCCCAAATATAGTCTCTCTGCACCAAAGCATTTGATGATATGTTCAAGTCAGCAAAATGTGCATTCAGTAAATTCTAAATATTTAAATTAGGAAGAAAAATAAGTGTCTTTAGAACTTTACAAACTGAATGTTCTTTTTAGTCTGGCATTTGGGGGCACTGAGGACATGCTGCTTTAGATGGAAAGATGTTTTTAAAAGATGGGCAGATTAGTTCATGTTTAATTAGGCACTTATAATGGAGGTTTATAAAATGTTCCACATTTTTTCATTGCTATTGGTTTCAAGAACATATAAGAATGCATATATGAACTGGAAGTTAGTGCTGAAAAGAAGTGATATGAAGAAGGAAAAAGTAATAAATTGCTACCCACATCATGTTCAGGGGGTTGTGAGTGCTGCCCTTTTCCTGCTGTAATTCGATTAAAACTTTTTCTAATTAATGTGAACAGTGGTGAATTCTAAATAATCTGTGTTATCTGCATGAACTGGAGGATGTAGATTACTTGGAGAAAATACTAAAAATAGTGATGATTACTCAAGACTACTATACTATATATTGCCATAAATATTATCTGTGAAAAATAGATTTTGGGTAAACAATATGAAGTTTTAGGATTATATTCAAAAGCTTGAAATGCACCTGTTACAATACATTTACTTTTTTTATATTATTTAAATTTATTTGTAATGCATTCTAAGTTTATTAGCAAATTTATTTTTTGATCAGTTATTGTTGTAACATCTATTTAATTAAATAGAACTGAATATTTTTCATGTTTCATACCTGGGAAATTTTGTACAGTATACAGAAATATTAAGTAAATAAAAAAACTTAGATTCCTCAGACTACCTCTGTAGAAAGCAAATAGATTAGTGTCATTTTCTATGTGAAGTTTGGGAAATATCAATTTCTAGGTTTGATTCACAGTGTTGACCTACAACTTCTCTCCCCTAAAGTTTAACAGTCAGTTTAACAGGAGCTTGTGCCTGGAGTGTAGTTTGATTTGAAAATTAGAATCTGACTGTGTTTTGCCTTGTGAATTTGTTTTCCTTTTGTAAGAGCAGAAGATTCTAGTATTGAATTTAGACATAAGTTTTTCTCTCTCCCATTTCCTGGCACAGCTAGTGGGCAGCCAGGACTGACAAATGCAGCCTTTCAGTCATGCTGCAATTAAATGATTAATAGCAGTTTGAGATAAAATGTGTTCCTCAAAGAGAAGTTCCGTGTGCTTTGCAAGCAGTGAGAGCTGTTCCTTAATGCAGGGGCAGGTTAAGAGGTGGGTTTCTGGCTTTAATTGCTTTTATGCACCATATTTTTTCCCATAAAGGAATTTCTTGCTAATCTTTAGGTGCACTAATAACTTCGTATTTTAAATTTGCCTCTCCATTGTTCACATAAGCTTTTCCCACATTAATTGATGTTACCAGCTTCAGTAATCCATAGCTATGTGCTCACATGATGTCAGTGAAGCTACATTTAGTGTAACATTAATTTACAGGGCAGCCCCACAAGAAGCTGAGCATTCTGGCTCTTTGCCACTTAAACATTTAAGTGTTTGTTTAACCTCAAGTATGAATAGTCCTGTTGTTTCAGCGTGACTGATGTGTGTGTTTAAGGCTTCCCTGAGTCAGACAGAGATTACTCAGCATCTCCTTGGAGGCAGCTCTTAGTCCAGTGGTGCACCAGGCTGCTCTAAATATGGGAGGTTTGGCCAAATCCTCTTCCACTGTAACTTTGATCCAGCTCCTCCGAAACTGATGGAATTGTGCCAACATGCACCAGCAGAGGCTTTGGCCTGCAGTGAGTTTCATGATAATTACACAGGGAAAAACATTTGTCATCTGCCAGGCTGCCTTTGAGTATGGTATGGTCTACATTCCCTTCAGAACAGGGAGGTTGGGCTGGTTTTTACAGCATGACTATTCTTTGTTACATACAGCATAGTCTTCCTTGAATATACCTGGAAAACAAAAAAATAAAGCCAAAGATTGCCATATTAAATATAACCTGACTTTTCTTCTTATAATAGCAGCAAATTAAATGAGCTGACGCCACAAATTTATGTTTTTTTTTTTCCTTATAAACAATGGTTTCCTGTGAAAAAATTAAATTACATGTATTTTAATAGGAAAATATATGAGGATACCATAACCCAGTGTAGAAAGACTTTGGAGGAACGCCGCAAAAAATATACAGAAACTCCTCTTGCCCAGAAGTATTACAAAAAAAGGGAAGAAGTTGAAGAAATTCAAAAGAGAGTTTTGAAACGCCTTGAAAAATACAAATGGAAGGAAGATGCTTCCTTGGATACTCTGGGTACTGCTATTGTCAATGCTTTTACAATAAAGCCTTTTGGCAGAGCACTGCTCATTAAAGGTGCCATACAGAAAAACTCCAATTTTCCGAAATTTCCTTTAAGCTAATAAAATATATTCTCTTTGTTACACTGTTTTTAGAAAAGAAAATATGTAGCAAATACGAATTTAGATTATACATACTAATATTCCTTCCTCCAACCCATAAATGTAATGGGAAGAGATTTGTAATTGAACTTCTTGGGGTGAAAAAGTTCTAAGATTTCTTTAGATCAAGCTTCTCAAGAATTTAAATTTAATTTTCATCACTTTTTAGTGCTGTTTTTAATGCCATTACTGTTCTACTGCAATTTTTGTTATTTATATTAAGCCAAGATAAATGCTCTTGCTCTATTAATTTTTCTTGTATTTGTTAAGAAAATTGATTTATTTGTTAATGATCTGAAAGTAAATTTTATTTTTGCAGAGGCTGTTCCTTTTACATCTGTAAATAATTGGGCTATACACATGTATCCTTGATTTCTAGTGTTTGTTCAGTTGTCAGGAAAGAAGTTTTATATTTACCTTTCCCAGCTTTTTATTAGAAAATATAGTAATTATGTATATATTTATATATTTATTTATTTATGTATTTATATTTAGAGTGGCAGCAGTGGCATTTCTCTGTGAGAGAACTGGAGGCCAAATTCAGCTATTCAGTTTAAATTTATGGGAGCATTTTGTGGAAAGACTATAAAATTTCATTTAATAACATATCCATCAAAACACTTCATTTAGGTGAAGCTTAATTGAAGTTAGAGTTGAAGATTTGCCAAGGAAATGCAGATTTATCAGAGCTTCCTGCACCTCTAGCATTTGTGTTGTGGCACAGAGAGGTCGGGGATCTGATGGCATCCCTTGCTTGAAAAAATATATTGTTGTAAAATATATTCCATGACATGGAAGTGCCTCTATGAGGAAAAAAACACAGGGAACCTTGCAGCTTGCTGAAGCTGCTGCGCAGGAAACCATCAAACTGGAAAAAGAAGCAGAAGAATTACAAATGAAAATTGACTGCTTAAAAAAGGTAACTGTATCTTAATTTTATTTTATATAAATTGGTGTTATATATGTGGTCATACATAGCACAGTTACATTTTCTGAAGCATGATAAAAGTAGGGTATTTTCAAGTGCACAGACCAACAGGTGGATCCCAGCCTTATAATTTCGTTTCTATAGCATCACATAGGTGTTCTTAGAGAAGAGGGGTCCATGAATGTGAAGGTTCTTAAAGCTTGTTTTCTTCTGACCTCTGTTTGCACCACAGACAAGGCACCGTGTCACGATGACTTAGGTGTCAGCTCAGGAGAATACACTTGAAAATAGACCAGGGCCACTCCTCAGAGAGCCCCAGGGCTGGAGTGTGCAGCTTTCACAGGTTCTACTGGGTTTTTAAGGGTTTGTATTTAACTAAGTATGCTTTACAATGAGAATAATGGAAATTCCTTCTCTCCTTATTTTTTTTTCCCCAAAATAGATATGTGGGTATATAACACCCAGCAGTAAAACTGGCTGACTGACTAGGAGAAGCACTGATTCCAAAGGGAGAATCTTAAAAAAAAATCAAAGGGATTTTTATCAGTACAGAATTTGGGCCTACTCTGTAAAAGGTCTCTTCTAAGCCTGAGTAGCCCAATCCTGTAAAGATTTAGTAACTTTTTATGTCATTGCATCTGGGTGCTTCTACCTATCTGTCTGGACCAGATGGCCAAGGACTCCATTTACTGCCTTGTGCTGATAGCAGCATGTTCTGCACAGGTGTTTTTTTCTGTTTATATTCTGTGATCCTGTTTGGCACTCTTAGTTCCAGACTGAAGTTCCCAATGTGGTTTGTGCTGTGTAAACATACAGGAAGAAGGGATGTGGTGAATTTGTTTAAAGCTATGAAGGAGACCATGCAAAGAGCTCCAGGTTCTGACATTTAGACCCATGCTTCAAAACTTCTGTATTTATTCCAGTTGTTACAGTTGATCCAACAAAAAATATTGCCTCTTTGTAACCTTGTTCTCCTTATTTCTTCAGAACTTCTTGGCTACAAAAACTACTAATGAGCACTGATTCACAGGTTTAGAAAACTTGCAGCATGCAGCTAAAATAGTTCAAGTGTTGTCAATTTCTATGCCATTTGTTCTTTATCTTTTAAGAGTTTCAAAGAGACTGAAGAAGATCAAAATAATTCCGAAAAGATTGAAGAAAAAAATCAGAAAAGTCTTGAGAAGCCAGAAGAGTTAAAAAAAAGGTGCACTTCAAAATTATTTTTCCCCTTGCTTTTTTCCAGAATACTACCTCAAAATTTACACAAAGACTGATACAAAACACAGATTGTTGTTAAACAAGGACTGGCAAGCTTCTCTAATCCTGGTCTTGTGATTTAATTATGTAATTTAAAAATTTTATATTTCTGGAGGTTAAGATAGTGACAACTTTTGATTCTTAGAAGCTCAGTGTATCTGGAAACATGCTATAAAAATATTTTGCAGAAGCATTTTCTCCTCAGCTACTGCTGAGAGATGTTAGTAGTTTTGAATGCAGCTACAGTGACTGTGTAGTCAGAGATAAAATAACATTAACTCTACTAAATATGTATTTGGAAAAGGAGTCAGGGTTTCACATGTCAGTTGTCTTCACCTCTGAACTACTTAAGAAATTTAACTCTTAATTTAGCTCTTAAAAACAAGTATGAGTGAAAGTTTCATAGACAGGATTAATGGCTTAGTAAATTAGTCAGCGATCATTTACAGCTGGGACTCACTTTAATTTGAGCTCAATTACAATGACTGAAAATCACCATGAGGACTATCTTGCACTTATCTGGAGTCCTTGTGGATGTTGGAACATCTTCTATTGAGCTGACACTTTTAGACCAAAATCCATTTTAAAGCAAAAATATGACTGAAAGACTTTGTCTACGTGATTTTATATTATGGTGTGCTTCAAAAAGAATCCTTTTAGGGCTTTAAATAGGCATTTAGTGGAACATATCTATAAAAAAGTGTCATTTTAGTAATTCCTAAGATTCTTTTCTCAGGGACCTTTTAAATCTTTAATATCTTCTTACAGACCTATGAATCATTCAGATGATCATTTCTTTGTGATGTAGCCTTGGCACCCATTTCATGTTAGATTTTTGTACTTGGCAAGAACAGAAACATGGGGAAGCAAGAAATCCCCCTAGTTTTAAGACGACGTAAAAAAAAAGATAGGAAGCACTCGCTTTGAATTTTCAAAGAAACCCATGTGTGTTCAGTGTGCAGAACACAAAATACCAGTTAAAGGCCTGCTGTAAGAGGCAGAGATCCATGCTCTGGCTATGGAGGTGTAAGAATCCCTCAGTGAGGCTCTTCATGGTAAGGAATCCTTAGGGTGCACTGCCAGACCTGCCATTAGTACATTTCTTTTCCTGTCATGGAGTCTGTTTGTACCTCCACCTGAAGTTGTGTATGTTCCACAACGTAAAGGCTTGTAGAAAATGGCATAAAATTGGTTTCTTCATATCTTTATCTGACATTAGTGTATTAAAAAACGTCTTCACTAGAAAGCGCGGAAGTGACTGCTTAAGTAACTCTTGGTGTTAAAATTAGATGTATTATGAAGCTGTAAAAAAACCCCACCAAAAAAAACTCTGGAAAAACAACCCAAACAGAAACTGTGTATTGAGAAAATGAGCCATAGGAAATAAAACCTTTGCAGACTCAAACCAATGCAAAAAAATACAACAGCAGAATGTGGGTACCAAGGGCAGGAGTTTCTTTTGAGCTGTCCGGCAGCCACTACAACGTTACTACTGAGCAAAAAGATCTTTGTGAAGAAAGGAGATATCTTCATCTTCTGCCACAAATGAATAAGAAATAAAAAGGAATTGCACTGTGAATCTCTACAAACTGATCCAGACCAGCATGAAACCAGCAGCATCAAGGGAAAGAACTAAAGAGAGCAATGAAAGCACTGGGCAGAGCACTGTGCAGATTAATACCCATGAAAAGCATTAGAAGGCTTCAAGACAAGAAGCCAACTTGCAAGCCAGTTAATAGGGGCTGATGTATATGCTCTGCTCTGGGCAGCAGGATGGCAGTGGGAACTGTTCCTCTAAAAAGCCTGGAATGCTGTTGTTTGAATCACTTAGGTCTGGCCAGTTGCTGGTTAGGAGTGTAAAACGCAGATTCCTCCGCTCTTGTCTCTGATTCACAGCTCACCAGTTACACTGACAAGTACCACAGTTTAATTTCCAAAGCAAGAGTTCTCATCAATCGCCAAACAGGACTCAATTCTTTTGAAGCCCTGGTCTTGATTTCTCAATTAGCTATTCCAATTATTTCATAGAAATAATATATTTCATTTCATCTTGAACTGTGCTATGGCATATATAGTGTTCGTCCCCTCTGCTTTTGTAAAATGGTTGGGAGAGATTTAATTCCATGACTCTCTAATTATTTCTTTTTCTTTCCAATTCTGTCATGTATTAATTCCATCTCTTACTTTCCAAGTGAGAGCTTTTTGCTACATCTTCACACAAAGGAGATTCCATGGTGGATTATTGAAGCTCTTGCAGCATCTTTGCATCAGTAGTGATTGACTTCTACTGATCAAAGAAAAAACTTGATAACATAAATCTTAGAAAAGTACTTGTGAAGTTGTTTCTGGATTTCTAATGTAAACATACATGAAGAGCCAACTCAAAAGAATGCTCCTGATGAGAATACTGAAAGTGTTTTGAATAACTGTAAATACCACAGAAGCAGGTGTGATTCTTCATATGTATAATGAGATAGACTTGATTCCTGTAGTGGAAATTAATATTAATCCTTGGGTTTCTTTATGCTACAAAGAACACTACTAAGGAAATGGCAATTTATTTTGGCTTAAGAATATCTGTTTTTCTCTTTGCACTTTAAAAAACCCCTGCAGTATGGATCAAGATAAAGAGTTTTTATCTACTCAGATGTCTACTAACAATGAAGTAGAAAAAGAAGACAAATTATTATTCTTGTTGCTGCAATTTGGATTGTTCTGAGCTTCATGATGCAGGTTTATTTGTCTTCCAGTGGTATTAATTAATGTCAGAGAAGATGTGCATGGTTTATATTTCAATAGTGCTTTTGTGGAGGGAAGGGAGCAGGTGTGCTGCATATGCACAGAGTTTAACTGCAGGCTCTTTTGGAAGGTTTTGTTACTTAAAGAATGAATATCTTAAGAACTTCTGAGTTTGCTATGTAACTCTGCCTTTGAAACATTATTCTGTGTAGATGTGCATTATAAGAGGATTTTTTATTTAATGGAGACTAAGTCTTTGGAAGCTCAAGGAAACTGACTCCAGGAACTTTTAAAAACAGAGTTGGACATCCTAAGTTCTGAAAAAACCCCAAACCAACCAAACAAAAAACCCGCAACCACAAAACTGCCACTATTTTTGGTAGTCTAACTGATGACCTCAGCCACAGTAGCCTTGTTCAACTGACCTTTGAATGATGATTGTGGTAAAATGAGCCATTTGGAACAAAGTGAAACAGTTTCAGCCAGAATTGTGTGCTTAGCTCTGTTTTGATTTCTCCTTGTTTTTGACTCCCTGCATCTGAATTTACAGATACACCAGCCGCACACATCTTGTTTTCTGTAGTATTCATCCTTGACACAGGTTTATCTAGAACTAATGTAACTGAAAGATTTACTTTGTTTTTTAGTTTTTTAGGTGGTAGATGTTTTGTACAGTTTGTTCAGTCTCAGTCCAGCACAGGACCAGGTATAAATGTAACTGCAAGAGAAAATAGTCCTTTTCATCACAGATACTTGGCTGAGGTGCTTTCAGGGTTTTATGAGAGCACAGTTCACACAGTTCACCTGTATGTATATGAGTTTGTGTTAGGTCCTTGTATTTAGCCAGTGTTTCTCAGTGGTATTTTTTCATTAGTGTTGCTAATTTTACTCCACACTATCTCATAAAGTGTATCTTACATTTTATCTTATTTTTGTTTATGGAGAATCTCAAGAGGAGCAAAAAGACTGACTCAGTTCATCATTTGTTCTGAACAGCATTGTTCAGTCAACTACAAACCAGATGTTGTAGCTAGAAGCACAGAGGCACTAAGCAGGAATGCCAGAGAGAAAATAAAATAGAACTCATTATTCTAAAAAATAGTAAATGTTCCTGTGCCAAACAGCCACTTTACTCTTCATTGTTCTGCTAACCTTTGTCTTTTTGCACTGTAAAGGGCTATTTAGCCCACACAGATAATTACCCCACAAGTGAAAACACTTGCTGCAGTTTTCTCTTTTGTTTATGTGTACTGTGAATATTCCAGACAATCTCAGAGAGAGAGAGAAAAAGTGGTTTTAAATGTGAAAATGTGATTTCAGAACTACAATAATGAGGCACTTTGATTAAAGTGTAAAACTCTACAACACTAATACTTTTCTTTGATACTGACAAAATTTAAGCCAGCAATGTTCTTGTGATTGGCTTATTACTCCTTTATGGCTTCTTTTTCAGAGATATTCTCCCTCTGATATTATTTTAAAGAAACCCTCATTTTTATCAACTACTGGTGCTGAAAGTGGTAGAACTTCCTTGACAGCATCCAATGCCCTTGAGAATTCCACTTATTTGAAGCAGTTATATTTTATGATTTATTTCTTTTGCAATAATTAGTTTTTCTTTAAATTTGTTTAGGGTGTTTGAAGAGCATGAACACCCATCTTTGCCAAAGGAGAAACATCAGCTGTATAAAACATTGCGTGTCCCATGCATTCCTCAGAAATTTGTCCAGTCTGTACAGAGTTTTGGATTCTCAAAGCAAAGACCAGAAAGAGGTGTAGTGTGTTTAATGACTTCAGTGAGCATTTTGGGTTATTTTTGTGCAAAAGAGTGGGTAAGTGGTGATAACAAATCTAGTGAACTGCTCAACTACTTATAGTTGAAGCCAGGCTTTCAATGGAAGTTGGGTGCTTACCTTTTTTTAGGTTCTGGAAATTTTGTGTGTCTGATTCCTCCCTTATTTGTGCAATGAGTAAAGTAACATGACAGATACACCCAATGCATGGTGTCCAAAACTTCTGAAAGAATTTAATTTCAAATCTAAAATACCTTTAGCACTGTTCACATTAGTACAGTAAATATTAAACAACTGTTATTTGTTCGATACTTTCATATTTTGTGATAAGTTTCTTTTTGCTTTCTATTAAAAGGAAAATTTATAAGGTTTGTTCCCGAATTTGTTTAACAATGCCATGCTTTGGTTACCTAATCTTATTGACAATATTATGTAATATTTGTAAATTTAGGGAGAGAAGAAAAAGAGAAACCAATGGAATTTTCAGTGGCCACCAGCTGTTCCTCCAGCCTTGCAGAAAATTTATCACAGGTGTGTTGCTCTCCCACTGGTAAAAATATGAAATTATATGATCTGTTTTATGTGGTTGTTTAAATTTAAAACACTTCAAATATACCTCATGGTATTATATCTTACATAAAACCTGTTAGCACTGTAAATTGCTAATCATGGTAATCTGCAATTACTTGGTAATCACAGCAAAAATCTTTCTTTGGTGCTTTTTCATTCTGAACATATCTATGTTCTTACAAAGTGCATTCTAACACTAAAATCTAGGTGGACCATCTTACCAACTCATTTTGTATAACAGTTTTTAGCATTTAAAATAACCTCTGTAGATTCTGTATGTAGCAAATATTTGGAACTCTAAAGGAGGATCAGAATCTTCCATTACTGATGGATCATGAGCCATCTACCCCATGATGAAGGATTTCATAAAGGACTGAGTGTACGGGACAGCCCACAATTAACAGCTCCATTCTGAGGTTTAACCAGAAACAGAAATCTGGGCTGAGAGGAATAAAACCATGAAAAACACTCCTTGGTGCACTGCAGGAACCCACAACTCCATTTTCTACCTCTCACCCATAAGAATATAATTACTATGACGTTTTTGAAATGGTGGAGTGAATTGCAGGTTTATTCAGATCCAGTATTTTTTATTCAAATACAATAAACTAATACAGAAGAAAGCTGGAGGTACAACTTGCAAAGTTGTGAAAACCACCAATAGTCTCACAGAGTGCAAGACCATTCATAGGAGCAATAGATTGTTAAAGTGTTAAATGGAGAAATCAGAGGAGGCAAGGCCATAAAGGGTAGAAGAGTTTGTAACTGTGTTTGCTATACAAGAGCTTGGGGAACTTTCTAAAACATCTTTCTAAGGGACATCTCACTGGATCTATTTAAAATCAAAATTTAATGAACAGCAAAAAATCAAGTAAAAAAGTTAGCATAAACGGTTGTGATTTTCTTAAGAATTTCAAGGGAACTGAAGAATGAGGTGAGCGAATCACTAAATGGTTTAGAGTGAAGCCTGTGTGAGAAGACAAAGCCTTCATAACACAAGACAAGATGAAGGACAGTGACAGGACTGAGTGGGACAAGACCAGAAGAAATTTCAAGCAATTCTGATTTGTGACGGGCTTAGGGAGTTGGACATGATGAGGATGATGGAAGGGCTGTTGCCAGGGTAATCTAAAGATGAGGCTGGGAGGCTGGGACCTAGAATTGCACTTAGACAATTGTATGAAGCAGTAAGTCAAGGTTAAGAGAACTTCAAGAAAGGGTGATGGCAACAAGGAAAAGAAGATGAAGTCTGAGGAAAAATAAAAAGATTGGAAGAAAGAAGGTTGCTATGCTTCAGAAAAGGTGTGCTGTACACTACAGGAGCTGAATGGCAGGCAGATTCTGTGGAACCAGCTCTTTTGTCCCCTACCCTGAACAGAATTCAGTTTGATACATTTTGTTAATTAAAAATAAAAAAGAACTAGACACTCCCTGTAAAATAATGTGATATTTGATGCTGACGCAGAGATTCCTCACCCTGCCCTTAAGGCACAAATATATGCAACGTAGAAGAGTGGTGTCTTCTGCTCTGATGAAAATCTGTAAGGTGGGAGTATTTCCATGTTTTCTGCAGTTTTTCAATCCCCATGAGACCTGTGCTGACTGAGATTGATGTGGATGCTCAGTTGGCCTTCAGAGGCAGAGCCAGGCCTGGCCCAGGCCTTTCTGTGTTGACAAGCATGAGCAACCAGGCTGCAGCAGCAGCAAACCTGCATGAAGTTTGTAAATGACATAGCATTATTTGTGTTACAGAAAAGTTAATTAATCACATCTAGTTATCAGTGCTGTGACTAAGACTTTATTAAAAAATAACAAAAGTAGTTTTGAGTATCATGCTGTCAAAATGTGGGTAAAACAAAGAAAAAGTTTTTATGTTGTCTGATCCTTAATTTCTGGTTAAAAGAAGAGATTTCCACAGTCTAAGGAGAAATCAGAGTGATATTGTTGAAGTGACAATTTCATTTGCTGCCTCATTTGAATTTTTTCTGTCTTTTAGATGGTTATTGACACTGCAGGGACTAAAAACCCACAAATTGCCCAAGTTCCATCAATAGTAAGCATACAAAACCAAGTGAAATTCAGGTAACTTTTCTTTAATAAAATAGCTTTCATTCTTGAGGCTGGGGTTTATGGAAATAATTCACATTTAGACAAACATTAAACTTTGTCTTTTAGACTATCAGATCTTCCAAAGCAGCTGACTTCCAATCAACAGTTTGAGAGTGAAAATGCAGTAATGGGTAAAGTACTGCTGTATTTTTTTTTATAAGGTTGGATGATATAATTGTAAACTAGAAAATTCTAGGGACCAGATTTTCATTCTGGCATTGTGGGCCACCATTTGCATTTCTTTTCCACCTTGAGTGTTTGGCTCAAAACTTGAGTATAGCAGAAGGCAGAATCCTAATTTAAATAGAGACTTAACTGCTCAGTAATGTGGGATTTAGTCTGCACTGACCATTGTGAATCAAAGGATCTGTCCAACATCTCTTGTAAATTCACACTCGAGTCTCAAATTACTTGGGTAAAATGAAATCCAGTCTTAACATCTAGCCAGAAGGCATGAGAAAATGCAAAGAAAAGAGATATAATAAACCCAGTAATTTAGGTATCTTGAAGAATCAGATCAAGATTATTAAGGATGAAAATTAACCATAGAATAACATGCAGAATGGTTACAGAAAAAGACAGGGTAGTTATAAATACACCTGTAGTTTTTGAAATCACAAGGAACTGAGCTTCAGTTTAAATATTTATTTTTCTAATTGTACTTCTAATTTAGATGCATGTAAAAGATTATAGCCTAGATTTTTACAAAGAGAATACTGAAACATAGGACCTTAACCCACAGTGCCTGAGACATAGCACAGTCTGAAGCTCGGAGCAGAAACTGACAGCAGAACATCTGATAATGTTTCTTCTCATTTCTCATCCTGACTCTTGTCCAGTTCTTTAAACTACACTTCATCACTGTCACATGGATGTGCTTTTTATATTGTTCCCACCTGGTTTCTATTGACTATTAACACTCAGAGGGTAGTAGCTGGAGTAGACAAACAGCACTCTCAGGGAACAATGGGCAGGTTTGAAGAACACACCAAACCAAAAGCAGCAGCCTGAGTAATGCTTTGACAACATCGAGTGGCAGAACAAGAGGTAATTGTTATGGACAGAGCCACAAAGTGGGTTGTTAAGAAAACCACAGTCAGAACACTTCCTTACCAATAGCAATGCCAAGCTAGTGAACTTTTCTCAAGGATTCTTTCCCACAATGTCATTTTTATGTGTCTGTTTAAAATGCTGTTGTAATACAGGCAGTGCTGTCTTTTTTGTGCAGCAAGCCAAGAGGCCAAACATGTTGATGAAGAAGCAGATGAGCACATGGACTGTTTGTATGTACCTCAAGTAAGAAAAGCATTTCTTATGTCATAATTAAGAAGTTTATTTAGAATAGTTGAAGTATTGTGACATACTTGATTCAGCTGGCAAGAGGCAAGTCACAGAAATTGGTGAAGTGTCAATTGGTGCAGAACATTTTCATTAATGTGAGCTGATGAAACATTTTGAAAAAAGTCTGCATTTAAAACTCACTTCTTGCACAGAACTATAAATAAACAGGCTCAGTGCTGGCTCCTCTGAGAACATATTTATAGTTAAAAGGACTAATGATATTTTGGGAAATGTTGCATGTTATAAACATCATTGTTTGTTTCTTTTTAATAGGACGTGCACACAGGTTTTAAGCTAAATGAAGATAATCCTGGCATAGCAGAAGAAAGTGAAGAACCTTTCTTAAGAGCACCTAAAACACCTGACTTAAAGGGGAAAAACCCACACTTCTCAAAAACACCTCTATTTGACTCGTATGATTTCAACTTCTATTTTGATTCTGAGCAAAAAGTTGTACTCACATTTATTGTATAAGCATTTCTGCTCTCTTTGAAAGACACTAGAGAAAGAATTTTCTAGAAAGATCTTCTGAAAATATTCAGATTTTTTTCCTGAGTTATGCTTGATATTTGTTAAGTTTTCTTCTTACGGTATCATTTCCAGTTGAAGCTGTTTTGAAAGATCAGTACTTTGCTTAGAAATATATGAGACACACTTTTCCTGCAGTAATATTTGCCACTCTGACTTTTATCTTTAAACAGGCTTTTTGGGTTTTTTTTGTTAAGAGGACAGGGAGTTGGTAAGAAAACCACCTCCCTTTATTTTAAAGAATTGTGTTATCTGTTCTATGATGCAAAAAAAATTATTGATGGAAGCTATGGGGAAGTAAAAAATTCAAAGAAAAAGGAAAAGGATAAAAATAGAAGGAAAAAAGCCATCTGCATCACTTAAAAAATGATTAATATGGTTTCTACCTTTCTGTATTTACAGCATTCCAAATTTAGGTTGTGAAGAAGGAACATCAAAATCTCCTGCTTTCTTTTCTGTCATGAACTTCTCCCAGAAGTCACCTGGCTTTAATTTATTTGATTCTTCTCTGTTTGGAGCACAAAATTCATCCGATGAGGTAAAAATGATTAATTGTGAACATTAAATTTCCACAAAGCAAAATATATGAACAAAACAGCATTGACACTGAATGGGATATTTCGGACTGGTTATCTTTGTAGCAAACATTTTTTTAATGTCTTGGTTACTTTTAAGCTTGATGTTCTTAGAAAATGTTTAGTTCCTTTCCTGGCAATCCCCCTATGATGATTTCTAACCAAGTATAAATTTCTCTCATATGGATCATGTGCAAATATACAGTGACTCAATTCACCAAAATGCTTCTGGTTCAGTGTTACAGTGCAAAATTCAAGTTCTCTAGCAGACTTCACAACTCACATGCTTCTCCTGTGTGGTTCTGTCCTGATGAAGTGAAAAACAGTGAAAATGGAAGAAAGAACAGTCTATTAAGGGTTACTGAACAGCAAATACAGATTTATTCAAATGGAGGAGCTAGGTAGGCGACTAAATGGAACAGGGAATGGAATCCAGCTCTTCCTTTTACTTTGCAGGTTCCTTAACTCCAGTGCTCTAGAGTAATTTTTCCTCTCCTGGGCTATTAGGTAGATAATTGGGGATCCAGGATAGATGTGTGCATCAGACAGGGCTTAGATATCACTGGGGAGTGTAGATCCAAGCCCCATTATGCAAATAAGGGATTTGAGCCCAGGTAGCTCCTGTTGCAGGGGGTGTGCTCAGTCTTGTGGTTACTGGCTGGGAGCTGAAGCAGGGATGAGGGAAAGCACCATTTAATTCTGGGTTTGGCAAGATACGTGTGGTTGGTATCTCATAGCATGGATTGTGTGTAGGAGAGAACACCCTGGTGTGTGATTTGTGAATTGTTTAGGAATGAGGTGGGCTTTAAGTCACCCAGTGCTGTCAGAACCCACATTATTTTCTGCCTGCTCAGCAGCAGAAACCAAGAATTTACCAGCCTGTAGCGGATCTGGGATTCTTTAAAGTTAGATGGGAGTTTTGAAGGACTTCAGTATCTGTTTTAAATCTAGTCTAAGAACTTGTTTTAAGAGTGTCAAGTGGTTATCCTGCTACTCTTCCTGGCAATATGAAGCCCTACTCAGTAGGAAGTACTTGTGTTGTTGCTTGGAGATTTTATAAAATGTCACAGATTTGAATAATTTTGAATATTTTCCATTTAAAAAACCAGCAGTAAGTCAGGTCAGCTTTTGGACTCTTATCAGTCTGGTTTTTTCTTAGCAGAATGGAGGAAGGATGTTTGCAGTTGCGTACAAATGTCATAAAACCCATCTGATCAAAGAACTTACTTTGCAACTTTAGGGACTGATAAATACTTTTAAATCCAGATTTTGTAAATGCTGCTAACATTCACTGAGACAGTGTTTTTCTTACTAAAAGCAAATACATACCAGCATTAAAGTTTATTTTTTTTGCCTTTCTCATTCGTTAAATTAAAAATTTGTTTACTTTTCAGACAGAGGAAAATTATTCTGTGGGAAACCTGAACTCTCTGTCCCCACATGAAGATATTGGTAAGTCTGAAACTCAGATGTACTTGTGTATATCAGCTCTCTTCTGCTTGTGTTCCTATGACTGACAGGCTCATGATCCAGCTTAACAGAGCTCCTTTGGTGTCTGAAAGGATGTTCAGTTGTGATAATGTAGCTCAGTGGTTTATTGTGCTCATTTGTGTTTTAACTAAATCTTTAGATTAAATCTTCCCTTGCATGTTGGGCTCCAAACATCTGATGTATGATGGAAAAGAAGAGGTATGAGAAAGAAAGAGATAGGGATAGTGTTAGGTGTGTTTGAAGCAAAGTGAGAGGACTTGCAAGGGAGAAGAAAAAGTCCAAATATTTCAGCGATTGATGACATTTTTCTCTAAACAAACACTTTTGCAGATTCTGTTTACAAATACCTCTGTTGCAAAATGTATCATGCAGATGTGTTTTGTTGTTCTAAACCATTCAAGTGCTCCACACTTCCTTCCATGTCGATTCTAATAACAACCCCCTGGAAATACCATCTCTGATGCAGCAATAAACACACAACTGTAGGCTGCTACTCAGTGGGATATTTGGCACACTATGTTAATAAAGAAGCATATGCTGAATGCAGAATTCTCTCAGATTTAATCTAATCACAAATATTATATGTATTCCATATAGGAGGCTTCTTTGGGAAACCAGAAAATGAGGATGCATTTGCCTTTCCCTTCCCCTCAGAATCAACTTCTCATGCATTTGGAGATGGAAAAGATGACGTTAGTTTTTCATTTGCATTTGGACAGGATCAGAGATCATCACAGTCTCCTTCTATGAAAGGTTTTCATTCTTCCATGCATAATACAAAGCCATTTACACTCTTTTGAATACCTTTGACTTCCTTTTAAATTCTTTTTCTACTTAGCCTTGACAAATGTTTCCAGTTTCTTGAGTTAAAGTATAAAGCATTTCTTCTTCCATTTCTTGTAAGAATACGTTATTGCAATGTGTGTTCATCAACCACAGGCTTTGAGATTTTCTTATTTATCTTTGAAATGTCTTTGTTTATAAACTGTTATTATATGCTCTTGCTAAATTGGCACTCACAAACAGAAATATAATTTTAGGGTAGAGTGTTAAGGCAATGTCTGTGAGAGCATTTAAACATATAGATGGGAACTTTCAGCTTCTGATATAAACTAAATTATTTATGTTAGTAAGAATGACTGTTGTAGCAGTTAAAGTTGAATTTGAATTCGAATGTTCTTGAGTATTCTGTGTATAACAGCTGATTTTTAAAATATTTGAAATAAACATTTTTGTTAATTTTACGTAAAGTTTTGTAAGTATTTCTTAATATCTGAAGTGGTAGAATGTTGCGATTGTAATACTTAACATTTTCCTTCCTTCCTTCCTTCCTTCCTTCCTTCCTTCCTTCCTTCCTTCCCCTCCCTCCCTCTCCCAAGGGGAGTAGAGTACCTTCCTCTGCTGCCCTGCAAAACCCTTAATGACAAAAAGCTTGATTATCTATGCCACTGTTTCTTTTCTGCCAAATTCCTAAATGTCTCAGGACTATTTTTATGCCTAGAGATTTGTTTAAATTGGATTTTTTTTTTTTTTTAAACTGGAAGTGAATCAGGAAGTTTTAGTGAAATTCTGCTGAGGTCCAGCTACTAAGAAGTGAGACACAGCTTTTCTCATCTCCTGCATCCCTGTCAATCTTAAAAACCTAAGGTAGAGGCAAGTTTGAGTCTCTACCTTTTATTTGGGGCAGTGTTTATGGTACACTGCTGACAGATATTCTGAGATCGTTTAGAAAGCCAAAAGTTGAGTTTTGTTTGCTCAGTTATTCCATAGCCGAAGATCTTTCCTGATGAACTCTGTTACCCATGCCTAAGATGTTACAGTGTAGAAGTCAAGGCTGCAGGTTGAAGTGGGAGAAACCACAGTTCTAGGTCTTGCTGGATGTTTATTGACACAAATTGGATAGGCTGATTAATAACAAAGCAGAGAAAGCTGCTTCAGAAGAGGCAACCTCTCAGCATTTGGGATACTTTTCTGAGGTCTAAGACCAGGAACTGCTTATAAACCCACACTGGGATTTTTTCATTGCTACCTGTCAGATCCCACCTAGAAATGGTCCCTGGTTATGCCTGTAAAATCAATAGCAGTCATGTTGATGGATTGCTGACACTGGTACAGCTCTCACTGCCCAATGTCATTTTGGTTTGCCCTTTACACACTCATGTGCTACACCCATTTCTAGCCTGAAAGCTGAGCAGAGAGATTCTCTTGTCAGTGTAGCAAAAACCAGGTACTGCAGGTGTCCCACACGTGACTGCAGCTGAACTGGAGCCCAGGAACCTCCAGAAGCAACGGCAGCTGGGAGCTGTAATCCCTCAAAAGCTGTGCAGCTGTCAGCAAAGTGGCAATATGGTGACACTGTGCACTTGTGCTGTGAGTCCTTGGAGGTGGGGTGCCTTTTTGTTCTCTCCTTGGATTGCACTGAGTAAAACACAGTTCAGGCTCACAACCAAGCCCAAAGGTACTAACAGCAAAAACCCCTCTTAAATAAGCAGGGCAGGGATTTGACTTTGTATCTTTTAAGAGTATCCTAACCAGATGGTAAATGTTTATTTAGAGCCCTGATATCTTTACTGTTCCACTTAAGTTTTTAATGAAGTTTTTGACAGAAAACCACTTCACTTGAAATATTGCTTGTAAAAGCTAATGTGCCACACTCCATTAGGTTAAATAAACATTAATAATAAATACTTTGTGTCACCAATCTTGTAGGAAATATAATGATACCTGAAATTTTGAATTTGTTGAATAAAAAACTTTGAAGAAGTTTACTAATGAAGTTTACTCTCATCTGCTGCTGTGGTGAGGAGGAGATGCCTTGGTTTTCTTTCTCCTACAGAAATAACAGCTGTATGGAAATGTCATTTTTCTGATCAGAAATAACATGGAGAGCATTTCTGCACATCTGCCTTGTTCTGCAAAGTGGTCTTCCAGTAAAAAAAGTTTTAATTTCTGAAGTAACATAACATCTTGAGCAGCATCTACTATTTTACTAATAATTTTACTGATACGTAAATGTAAAGCACGTTTATAAACAGTTAGGGATATTTGGCTGACAAATAAGCAACTGCTGTATAAGTTTGACACTAAAAATTAATTTAGAAACTATGAGGTAAAGACTAATGTAACAACTTCCAGGGGTTGTAGAATATAAGATTTATTTTCATGTACTGCTGTTTTATGCCTTCAGACACCACTTCTAATAGGAAATAAGACATTCAGCAAACTGTTCCCACTCAAAAATCAAGTTTCATGTTCAGAGCAATTTATGACTTTTCTGTAACTTCAGTCCAAGAATATCGATCTAAAGTGCATATGCCCAGCATATCACTGTGCAGGACAAATTTTGTTGTGCTGTTATTTATAACACTTAAGGTGATAAAACCACAAGAGTTATTTATATTTTATATCAGAAAAACTGTATGAATAGGGCAACTGAGAATGATAAATTTGTCTCTTTACCACACTGAATTGTCAATGGCAACGTGTGAGTACCTTGAGGAAAACAAAAAGTTTATGTCATGACATTGTAGGCTCATCTAATTGCTCACTGATTTTATGTGTAATGTAACAAGAGCAACCAGAATTCTGAGTTGGAAAAACAGCAATGGTACAAGTGGTACAAACCTGGAGTTACAACCCACAGAGTAGATCAGAAAACATTGTATATAAGTAGTGGCTTTATTTCTAGCTACCTCTTAAATTACAGCACTGAAGCCCATAGAAATCCTATACCTCATTTCATCCCCAGTCTGGGCTTTATGCAAAGAAAAAAAATAGTTTTAATTTTTCATTTCAGGACCATGAACATAATTAAGACTTCATGTTGGGAGTAACAGAGCATCTCTGCATGTGTGTGGGTAAATGCAGGCTTTGGTAGCAGGGGAAGGTGAATCACTGCATCCTAAGAAAACAATCTTACACTACAGCGTTAATATGTTTAAGTATTTCAAGGAAATAAGCTTTAAGTGCTACATATTGTAACAGATTGGAATGTGTGGACTTACAGTATTAGATGTTGTAATCCCCCCAGTGCAAGGCTGATTGCAGGGGTAGCAAGAGTTGGCTAATCCTTTTGGGCCAATGGCATAAAACAAGGATTAGTTTTTCATTTACTGCAACTGAGTTGGTCATTAGGATCCAAAGACACTAATGAGCCTGAACAGGCAATTGGATTCTGGTTTCAAAGTTATGGGCTAGTTTGAAAGGAGACTGATTGTGTCTTTTAATGATTTAAAACATGATGTTTTGGTGACCTTTTGCCTGAGAAAAATGAATGAAGGATATAACTGAGGAACACAAACCTGGAATGCTGACTTTTTTCCTCCTGAAACTTGAGTTGTTGCCAGATTCGTTGCCTTAGAGGCTGAATGGCTCATTTAGAAATATCTCTGTTGCCTTGCTTTTATGTTCTACTCTTGATGTCTCCAGAGTTGACACAAGTCACATGCAATCAAGTCTGTACTCCTGGTGGACAGGCACTGTCCTAATATTCTCTGACTCACACCCAGGTTGTTTGCAGCTCAGCAGTTCTGCTTCCAGACACATCACTTTGTGTTCTGATGCTAACATCTTGCAGAGAAATTGCCTCTTGGCACATTGTTTCTTGGATCCTGTACCTTGCTTGATTTGATGTGAAGATGATGCTCTTTTTAGCACTTGCAACACGTTACCTTTGGAAAGGTAAATCTTTCCCCCCACCTTGCTACATCCCAGACTTTTTTCTTTTCAGGAATCACCTGAATTCAGCAATAATAAGTATCTTCTATTTGGTTTCATTCAAATTAAGCAAGGGTATGAAAGAAATATCAAAAGATGGACATACCATGCTAATAGAATGTTTAGACATATGCAAAAGGAAAATACTTTGACTGTTATGACTCCATAGGAGAAATAGTATCAAAAGTTTTAATAACATGAACTTAATTTTCTGTATCATACCACAATCCACAAAGCATCCACAAAATTATTTCATACAGCGCAGGACTTGATCCATAATCCTCTGAGGCTTGGCTTGGGGAAGGGAAAGAAGTAGAGGATCAAGTCACAAAAAGTTCTTGCTAGTGGGGAACCAGCTGTTCTGACTGGTGGGAAGCTTGGAAGCTGACAGTCCATACTGAAACTCAGTTTTGAGCTTGCAGTTCTTATCTGCTCCCTTCTGCCAGGGCAGGACTGCCTTGAGCTAAGTGTGGTCTCTTGCTGCTCTTTTCTTTTTCTTGAGGCACATGTGTGGCAAGTTTTAACTGTTTCCACAAAATTCCTGATGCTGTGATCAGTGATGTTGCTCACTGCCACAGCTGCAAAGGGCTCCTGCCCAGAAGTTATGGGTAAAAAGTGGCTAAAGATGTTTCTTAACAATTTCAAACCCCCTGGAAGCACTTGTTTCCATTGCATTCCAGGGAGATGCCAAGCCTCTGAAACACTCTAGCCATTACCCAAGCTATACAATTTCAAATCATGCCACATGGACTTAAAAAATCCCTGGGCACAATACATTCTTCAAGGTGCTTTTTTTCCCTTGGGAATGAACACTACCACTTGTGTATCTCACTCTACATAACATCGAAGGAGTTATCATAGGCAGCTGCCTATTTATTTTTCTCCCTCACAGTTGGAAAAGGCTCTTGGAAAACATGCAAGTTGTTACCAGTGAGGTGGTAGTTAACCACCACCAGTTAATAATCTTTAGTGAGGGGGCNGAAAACATGCAAGTTGTTACCAGTATGATCTTTAGTGAGGGGGTGTTAAACCAAGGCCTGACCACCTCTGCTCAGTGCAGACCCAGTGTTGCCACTGCTGCTGTTTTGTTGGAGGAGAGCGATGCAGAGCCATGGTTCTTGGATTTTTAAAAATTTTTCTTCTTGACCTAATACTTGTGACTCATCATCAGAAACTAAAGAGCAATAGAGTCCTGATAAAAAAGAAATAGAAATCACAGATTACATGAAAATCACCACTGAACTTCAGGGGTGCTTTTGAACCCAGGTTGGCCATCCAGCCAGAGCACTTAAAAGAAGCAGGTTCTGTGAAGTAGGTCATGACTTCATGTAAACCTCCACTTCATCTTGGATTGTGCTTTGCCCAGCTTTCCAAAAAATAGATCTTTAATCAATTTCTAGCACAGGAGAAGCATTCTGATCACATAATCAGGCAGATCAATATTTGGGTAGATTTTTCTGCTCTATCACTTGTAGACAGAGTGATGTCAAAATTACCAATTGTAGTGACACGTTTTTGAAGAATTGTTAAAAGAGCCAATACTTGGGTGGACAGAAGAGATGAATTCTCCAGATCTTTCTTTTAAATAGTGCTGAGATATTCTTGTTGCTTATCAATATGATACTTGGACAATTTGTCTTGTGTTGCATTGGAATTATATATGGTCCTTAGGTGAGTTTTGCCACAGTATCACAGTCATTGAGCATCCATAATCCTCATTAACATAACAATGAGCTGAGTTTGGGGTCAATCTAAAGCAGAAAAATTTCTATGTTGCCAGAATTTCCTTGGCATTACCTTGGGAGTCTCTGTGATCCAGAGCAGAAGCAGAGGGTCAGAGTGCTGAGGCACAAGTCTTTTTTTTTGGTATGTGAATGCCTTGTTTCCAGCAGTGTAGGGCTGGCAGCAGCATGTTTATCACAGCTAGCTCACATATTGCAGTGTCAATATTTTATCAGAGAACACTTTCCAACACAGAAAGGAAAAAAAAAAGAAGGATGCTCCAGTGGATGCTGTATATGTTTCAGATTCTTCTGTTGAGTTTTATCTGAGCTGACAGTACTGGAATAAAGTAGATTGTCAAAGGCTGGGCATAGTGCTTTTATCATTTGCAAGTATTGGCATAGAGTAAAATAATGATTCAAATTTCTGTTTTCTGTCTTTTGTGGATTACTCTGCCAGTTACAGTGATGCTTTTGACAAGGGACTGCTGCTGGGTTAGTGATTTCTTCCAGAGCTTCAGAAATAGTGAAGTTATCGTTTATCATCATCAGATCAAGGCTGACAGTTGACGGTCAGTGCTTACATATTGTCTTTGTAAATTACAAAATGAAGTTAGGAGCAGCAAATGCATCTCTCTACTTCTATAAGGCTAATTCCATGGCATTATTTGCCATCTACTTATATCCAGACTGAGTAAAATTTTTGGTAGTAGTTAAGTTGTGCAGAACAACTTCAGATAAGATATTGTTTGGATTTGATGGGTGGTTTTTAGTTTGTTTTGGTTTTTATTGTTTTGGTTTTTTAGGCGGGGAAAATAAAAGTTCTACACTGAGCATATCTCTTGAAAGCCTGTAGCATTATGGAAATATTTAGATCTCTACAAGTTCCTGAGTGGAAGCTGTTTTTAAAACAAGTGTGGGCTTCTATTATATGTTTTTGCCACGTGTCACAGCACAGTGACTCTGTCGCCAATGTGGCTTTATAACCTAATGATCCACGCAGGTAACATTTAACTATATATGAAATATCCCCAGCTGAAGCACTGGTCCTTATGCAGACAGTTCTGTTATTGGGGGTTGTATTATGAATGCAGTTTAATCAATGTACCAGCATACTGCAAGGGCACCTCAGGATGGGACAAGGAGGAGTGGCCTTAAGCTGCAGGAGGGTAGATTTAGATTAGATAGTAGGAAGAAATTCTTTACCTTAAAGCTAGTGAGGCACAAGAACTGGTTGCCCTAAGCAGCTGGGGATTCATCATCCCTGGAGTTGTTTGAGGCCAGGCTGGATGGGACTTACCCAGCCTAGTGGGAGGTGTCCCTGCCCATGGCAGGGGGTTGGAACTAAATGGTCTGTAAGATTCCTTCCAAGCCAAACCATTCCATTATTCTATGATTCTATATTGAAAAAAATAGGGAGAGAGAACAGAAAATTTTAAATATTACACACAATATATTTAATACAGAACAGAACAGAAAATAGTTAAATATTGTGAGCTGTTCACTCACATGACAAAATGATAAGTATCAAGGCACACAGCTGCCTTGTGCTTATTTGGAATGTAGACCTGTGGAGCTATAAACTACAATCAGTGTGACTGAGGTCACACTGGAGGAAGAGAAAACAATAGTCACTGCTGAATCATATTGGTAACTGTGGCTGAGATTTCAGGAATCATGTAGTAAATAAACTAAAAATAAAAAACTAAATAGAACTTAGCAATCAGGTGCTCTTAAATAAAATAATCAGCTGACTTTTTAATCACTGTTGGTGAGAACTGGGTAAATTTTGTGTACGTACTCGTAGTTGGGAAAACATCACTGCTGTTATGACTTGACATATTGCTTTGTGAGCAGTCCTTCCCATTCCCCATCAGTGAAAGCAAGGATGTGTCTGAATGACTGTGTAGTTATAGCTGGGAGAGCCACGCAGCAATTATCATTTATATTAGAGTGCCCACAGGGCACAGCCTCGTTTAGGACCTCATTGTGTTACACACAATGAAAGAGTCCAGGCCTTAAACATTTTACAGTTTAAAAAGACTGGCAGACCATGAAGGGTTGGATGATAAAATGTTGAGTGCTTCCCAAAAGTTCTAAGCAACTTGACTGGAAATCAAATGTGATCAGTGCCTTGCAATACCAGTCAGTCAGTCAGAGCTATTAGAATCCATTAAAAAGAAAGTATCAACTAAAATAGTAAAGAATAAACAATTCCCACTAATTTCATAGCATTTGCAGAAGGGAGAAAGTCTTAAACTAAATTCTAAGCCTTTGAAAACTGTGCTAGTTGGAAATAAAAACGTCCTCTCATTGGCCAAATTTTGTTAGGCTGTCTCAGGAAGGCACTGCGCACCAAATTCAAACCAGACCATTTCCACTAGATCAGTGCTCCTCACAAGCCGTGCTCTGAGCACAGTTGTCATCAGGAACTCAAGCTGGGAGAAATTCATAAAATCTGAAAACCAGCAGCTTTCAAAGTGTTGAATGTCCTTTCAAGTTCTTGCCAGTCTAGGAAGATGATGAAAGAACAAATCTGATGAAGGAAAGGGAGGCAAATGGCAAGAAGGAAAAGGTTGAAGGGGGAAAAAGAGACAGACTGACAATTAGTGCCTGAGATGTAACACATTTCCTCCCGCTTACCCCAAGACTGTAGTAAGACTTTAGGCAGGATTGATCAATGTCCACATTCAGAGGTGGATTCAAGCAGAGGAAGGTGAATCTGTGGCACAGGTGCACGTCCCCAGCTCTTGGCATGTTTCCGGGCGGTGTCAGTCAGCATGAAGGACTCCAGGCAGCCCCAGGATGCCAGGTCAGTGGCCTGGGAAACCAGCCTTGTTTTTCCTGTCATAAATACTGGCTCTGTTGGGGCCATTTTTATTGTCCTTACTCCAGCCAGCACTGCAGCTTCTGGCAGCTGCTGAGGGAGGTGGAGAGGAGGCCGCCCATATGGCGAGCGCATCGTACCAAAGGTGCCTCGGCGTTTGGGAAGATCCCTACAAATGTCACTGGTGGGTCACTTAAGGTCTGATTTTATTTCAGCAAAGTCAATAGGGATTTTGGCATTTATTGGTAGGAGCAGAAACAAAACCTTAATCCCTGGTAATTCTCTTTGTATTATATTATACACAGTGTCACAGATGTGCACTGGATACTGTGAAAAACACGGGGTCATATACTGCTGTCACCTGCTCTCCCAAAACAATGGGACTGAAGCCAGAGTGGACCTGCAGGAGGGCAGCCTGGGCCACTGCTTTAGGCCACCAATTTCATTTTTTTCCATCCTCTGGGAGAAAAAATAAATTTTGGGGAAGTAGATGTGTGTCACTAAACTTACTGATGCCATCTCCAGTCTCACTGCTGGTGTGCTCTCTAGATGCTGAGAGTATCTCTAGGCCAGATGCAAGCTTAGTTCCTGAATGTGTTATAAGATCTGGAGCAGAATGACAGACACAAAGTGAAGGCAGGGGCATTGAGACAGAGGTTTGAGCAGGGGAAGACAAGCAGGAAAACACAAAATAAGCAAGAAAGCAGGATATGAGAAAAAGAACAGGATCATGAAGCGTGAAGAAGGAACACTGGGTGGGAAAATAGATCCCCAAATGGGCCCTGTTCATTCCAGCTGAATCACTGTTCTTTGACCCAAATGCTTTATCTCCTCAGTGTCTCCTCCCTGCTGTGCACTGGCTCCAGTGAGTGCTGGGCACCACTCTGAGGACGTGGCCAAATCCTGCTAGGCAGGGACCTCCGCTTTCTTACTGCTTTTGCATCTTATTGTGAGGACCTCAATGGCTGATTACATCAACTTAGATGGGCAGTGATCTGAGGAGACGCTGAAGTAAAGACACAGCAAGTAAAACCATTGCTGAGATAGACAGTAGCACAGAAATGTGGAAACCCCGGTTCAGAAATGCCCGAGTGTCTGTGTGCTCCCACTTATGTAACTCCCCCGTTGAGCAAAGTGCCAGCCCTGGCACTCAGCCCTGCCACACTGGCCTGGCCTGACCAGACCAAGGCATAAAGTATCTTTTCATTTGGTGCTTGCTGACAACGTGCCCCGTTGTCCTGCAGTGCTGACCTGAGCAGGCCAAAGCGGCCGCTCTTCGTTTGTGAAGTGGGCTGCACTTAATCCAGGCACTGCTCCAGCCCTGCAGGCTCCACACAATCAGTGGCAGCAGCTGAGCTGCATACATGCTGCAGAACAGGACCTGTGGCTGGCCAGCCTCTTGGATATACTCTTAGGAATGCAAGGACACCTAGAGCATTACAAATGGAGGATGCCCTGTCACTGGGGTGGGATTCTTGTAATGGATGGAGCCAAACCCCTGATCTCAGATCTCACTTCTTTCTCTATCTATTTGTGACAGCCAGAGGCACCTGCTGAACCTCAACAAATTATTTTGTTGAGACAGTTGTCTCAACAGTGGCAATATTTATCATGTGATAAATTTGTTTTGTATGAAGAGTTTGTTTAATAAGAAGGCAAGTGTTAACTGAGTCTGGTTGCACTCCAGAGCCAGGGAAAGCAGAGCAAGGACAAAGCACGTGTTGCTTTTCAGCTTTGTTCCTCTTGCTGGTACTTACAGCCTGGTATAAGCACCACTCACACGCTCCCATGTCTGGCAGATCCTGCTATTTGTGTCTTTATGGTCACAAGAACTTTGTTCTCATAAACTGAATATGTGCAAGCAGAGGCGTGTGCACATGGAAGCAGCACAATCCCTGTTCCACACCCACTTCAGCTGTCAGCCTCCTGCTTCCCAAAGCACATGTGGGTACAGAAAGGTGTGGAATCAGTGCAGAGTCCAAATAAACTGCTGATGGATTTAAGCCACAAACAGAACCCCAGAATGGCTTGGATTGGAAGGGACCCTAAAGATGACCTAAAGATGACTGACACCTCTGCCACAGGCAGGGACACCTTTCACTAGACCAGGTTGTTGAAAGCCCCATCCAACTCGGCCTGGAACACTTCAAAGGATGGGGCATTGACATCCAGGTGTGCTCGTGCCATTAAATAAACTTCTAATTAGAACAGCTATAAACACCATGTCACCATTTCTGAGGCCAGTCTTATTTTATTTATGTCAATGGTGAATCTCTAAATTTATTTGTTTTATGTAACCTCTGGAGAGCTGAGCCTGTCTCTGGACAGTCTCCCAGTATCTCTTATTTTCAAAGGCATAAAAATTAACATGTTAATAATGGCTTTGTCACCATAATTGTTATTTTTATGTGCTACGAGGTCCACACATTTTTTGAACACTTCCAGGGATGGTGATTCCACCACTTCCCTGGGCAGGCTGTTCCAATACTTTTATTAGACTGAACAAGTGGGAGAAAAAGTTAAGTTGGTTAATTTGATTTAATTTCAGTTACATTTAATTTCACATCAGTTGTGATGGTGCATATTTTGGTTGTTTGAGCTGCATATTGAACAGGGTACAATTAATCTTTTCCTGGAAGCAAGCTGAGTGTCTCTTACATAAAGGCTTATCCTCTGAGCATGAAGCCATGATTCAGATAAAGCTGAATTATGATCTTAATGCACAAAAACGATTCACCCAAGGATTGAAAATGGTCTGAAAACAGACCCATATGCCACTGAAATGCCACAATTATAGAACATTTATTGGGAATAAATACTGTGAAGCTGTGCTGAGCTTTTACCTCCAGGAGTTTCAGGTGAAAACCTGGTGCAAGCAGTTCTAAGTTTTGGTTGAGAAAAATATTTTGGGTTTTATTTTTATTCACCAGGAGCACAGTCCTTCTTTCCAGGGAAGACATGGTCTTTCTAAAGCTGCTGGCAGGAAAAGCCAACACTGTTCACTTGGGTGTTTAAGGTGTGCATTCATGCTAGAGCTCTTCCCTTCCTGGGCACTTGGAGATGCTGTGGGTGGTGTGGGCATGAGTCTGGTCACTTCAGCTTTTGGTTACAGCACCAGACTGACAGAAAGGGGCCCCCCTCTCCCCAGCAAATAAGCTCTGATCAATAGAACACACTAAGGATGAACACACTGTTAGACCATACCCCTGTGTCTTTATTTCCTTTATTTGATCAGGGAAGGTATTTTGCTAATGCTGGGGGTGTATTTGTGTCACTCACCTTCCCATGCTGTAATGGAAAGACTGGATCACCCAGCAACCAAACTTCAGCTGGGGAGGCAGAAAAAACCCCAATTCCCAGCATTTTCACCAACCAAGATACAAGACTTATTGACAATTTTCTCATATTTCAGCAGTCATCCCTTGTGCCAGAACATCTCTGAACCAGTCTTTTCTTAGCCCCACACATGCTGTTTCCAAAACCAGCTCACCTCATGCACGTGCAAAACAAACCAGATTCTGCTCTACTTTCATTGTGCTTTGTGTGTGTGCTTGTGACATCATTTAAATAAGCTTATCCTGCTCAGAAAGAAAAAAAAAAAAACATTCCTACCACAGTTTAGGTAAACCAAGCAATTATTCTGTTACTAAGTGCAATTAATGCCTAATGACTTGCTTTGATTAATAGGACAATCAGCATCTGCTCCTAGAAATAGGGATTAGTAACCCAAGCCATCTCTAGTATTAGAAGGTAGGGGGTCCTTTTGTACTAAACCCTATTTTTCCATATTAATCTCAAAGCAGAAAAGCCCTCTGCTATAAACTAAAAGCAGAATAAAGGGAAGGTAGTATATTTTTGAAAAAAACATAGAGAAAGATTTATAATGTTCTCATGAATTTGTGGTTTTGAGTGAAATCTGTGCATCTCCATCCTTTAAGAAAGAAATTACTCTGATCTAATTCTCTGATAATTTTTACAAGCAAAGTTACAGCAAAAACATTTAAGATTTTGCATCTGGCTGGAACAGCAAGTTGAACTAAATAAGAACCTATGTTTAATATTCCTGTGCATCTGATTGCTGATGGATATTCCCAGTATAGGAAGTAATAAAATGGTATTTTATAGACATGATGTTAGTTTTTCTAAATCTCCTGATCAGTTTATCATTTTTTTCCCCTGTATGACTGAAGAATCACAACACACAATGCAGCTGCAAGGCTAATCATTCTTTAGCATCTTCTATTGATCCTGGAGATAGAGCTGGAGTGGGTTAGATCCAAACACTAATCCAATCGTATAACAGACATCCCCATATGGTTAGTCCCCAGCTTTGCCTTAAGCCAATCAATAATCACTTTGACAAAGAAAAATATATTTGGATTTTTTTTCCTGTGGAAAGCTTGGGCTCTGAATGCTCCATCTACCAAGTGTTCTGGACTTCTCAGTCACTTCAGTGTCCACTCTGAAACAGAGCTTGCAATGGCTGGTAGATAACCAAGGAAATGATCTCATTTCTGGGATTAATACAGAGCCAAGGACAGAATTTACTTGAGCCACACGTCTTGCTTCTAAAAGCCTTTAAAAGAGACTGAACACCTTGTAAATGAGTTGGGCTTTCTTTTTAATATAAAAATGTCCTTGAAGAAACAATGCCAGCTGGAGCTGTAGAACTTGGGAGGTGTGTGAGGCTCACCTGGCAGCTTTTCCTCACTGCTCAGGGTTTGGACAATGCAAGAACACAGACAGGGTCTGTTGTAGGCACCTGGTAAGACCTCGGTTTATTCCATTTATTGATGTTTTTGTGGGAATGGTCATCTGCTGTGACGTGCAGTGCTGAATGCAGTGAAGAGACACCGTAAGTGCCAGCTTTTCATGTGGCTCTACTTCAGTTCCCCTCTGAGTCTGGCTGGTTGAGGGCTGACCCGTGTCTTTGGTCTTAGGCCACAGAAATACCAGCTCCTCTGTGTCCAGAAACTGTATTTCCAATCCTCTAGCACAGGAATTCATGCTGCAATTGCAGAAGGACTCTGCCAGGTCAGGACTGGTGGTGAAGGATGACGACTGAAGATCAAATGCTCCCTGAAGGTTCAGGTTAATCCAGTGAATAACTCTCTGATACCAAAACTTCAATATTCAGAATTAATTGCCTTTGACCAGACAGGAGCCAAAACAAAAGGACAACACATGGACACTTATAGGTACTTTTCCCCAGGAGGTCTTTAAATTAGAGAATCTAAACACTAGCAGGTGCCAAGCACTCAACATGTCACAAAGTTTTTTGTAAGCCAGAATGCTGCAAAGTAGGAACCCAGCAAAAATAAGCTGCCTAAAAGATGATAAAATCCAGCCTCTGAGCAAAGTCTTTCCTGATCTTTCTCCAGCTGGAGGATGAGACTGTTTCGGTGTATGTTCTCCAGTGAGTCCGTGCATTCCTCATTGCAATGTGGTGCATCTTTTTACCTTTGCTTGTAATTAGAGCTGCTTTGGGATTGGTCTTGACAGCAGTTTGAAGTGGGTTTTTGTTCAGAAATGTCACAGGAAGTATATTAATGGAGAGATGCCAAAGGTATTAAAAGCTATGAAGTCCCACGTTACAATGGAGAGAAATTCTCATGTATATTCCAGTGCAATCTTTGAAATATAAAAGCAGAGACAAAACATCTCTGGTGTTTCTTTCCTCCCTTGAATCCTATCTTTCACCACCCTATTCCCTTCACAGGTTGGTGAGTGGCTGTTGCTAAATATATGCATAATAGTGAAAACCACTACATAATACAATGCATTGAAAAAAGGTCCTGCCAGGCTTCTAGGTCAAGGGAAGGAATATCTCTTTTTTCCCTAGTTAGCTTATCTGCCCATTTGTCTCCTTTTGCTTTATGAAAGAGCTGATGGGGAAGGTCTCCAGCTGATGGAGCTATTCAGAAAAAGAACTGACATTTTGAACCAAAATTCAGGCTGCCTCCAAACATCGTGTCCCTGGTGCTATTAAACAATAATACAATATAACGAAATTCATATTTACTCTGAAAACAGAAGGTACACAGGTATTTGATTTCAGAAAACCCAGGTAATTGGCTTAGAAATGAAATCTGTGGCAGATGGCTGTGGAATGGATGATTTAGGCAGAACATGAAAAAAGTAATGCTTAAACCTTTGGGAAGAAGAGACAAGAGCCAACAGTAGGCAGAAGCACAGATGTTTGCACTCTTATTCTGTAGAGAAGTGCATGGAAACATGGGAAAAAGGCATGGAAAGGGATCCCCACTTCACCAAGGTCCACCACTGGGATCACACACAGTGTGGTGACAGATTCAGGCTCAGAGGGGCTCCCAGCACAGCACACGTGCCAGTCCCCACATGCCAGTGACGTGTCCCTGCCTGCCTCTCTGACACTGATAGTGATTTTAACACCCCCGGTGTGTTAAATTTGCACCTTCAGTGTGTTTAACACCTTTATTGTGTGGCAGTGAGGACTTGGGTGACACTGAGGAGGATATTTTACCCCACTCTGTGGGTAAAAGTTAAAAGTTGTAGCCCTAAACCAATGGCACATATCTGCTGGATTTTTGCACAGACTCCTTCTTTGCCCCAGGCCTGTCATCAGTTTAACCCTGACTTTGTGATAAATAACCCACTGCTTGAGAGCTTTCTGGAGATCAGCAAAGGCAACAACTCCACTCACATGAAAATCCATCCACATGTGGATGTTTCAAAAGAAGCTGGGGATAAGAATCCCCAAACCCCAAAGCTGTCAATAATTGTTGAAAAAACTCTTCTCAGAGTCTTGTACATGGTCTTTCAGACCTGCAGGTTAAGTGGTTTTGTCTAACTTGCTGATTTCACCACCTTCTTCAGGTCTCACGTAGTCCTGGCATAGATTCTGCTGCCATGGAAATTGCCACAGACCAAGGTCTGTCCCACTCCCCTGACCCTGTGGATGGAGCACCTGAGTAATGTCTCTTTCAGGGTGACTCCTCCATGCCTGGTCCCCAGAGCTGCTCTTTGTAAGATGATTCCTGAGCTGTGAACTGATCCTGTTGCCTGGCCAGGTAGGAATTACTGGCGTGTGCTCAAATTCCCAGGTGACCGTGTCAGGATGTGGCACTGCTTCTCCTGCACCAGTCACGGGTGTGTGATCACAGAGGATAAAGCAAGAGCACAAAGCCAGGTGGGTGAGGGAGGTCTTTGTGTGCAGTTTGTCACCCTTTAAAATGTCAGTGACGAGACGGCCACGCTGCTGCTACCAGGAGCTGCAATGAGCTGGAGCACCACGAGGGCTGGGAGAGGAGCATTTATGTGAAGATCCACAGTCTGCAAAAGCCTGTACATGTCCCACAGTTTCACACAGTTTGCCACAGCCAATACTTGTATAATGCATCTCCAGGCAGAGTAATTCTGTGATGACCACAGCCAGGGGTAGTGCAACTTGGATATGCTTCCTGGCCTCCCACCTAACAGCATCCCTGAGACCTGAGCCCTGCAGCAGGATGAGAAGGATTAGGGAATTGTTACCATGCCCATGAGATCTCTGGTTCTGAGACAGGTGAGCCCCAGAGCAGCAGTAGTTTGTGTGCAAGCAGAGTGGATCCTGCAGGCTGCTGCTCCAGAGTGAGAATCTGTTGGATTTCTGCTGTTGAGATCCCCCTGTAAAAGCTTTTCTGACTCTGCTCTCAGGGATGTGTACTCAGAGCTCCCACCAACACCCACTCAGCTGAACTCATCTGCTTGTTGCCTGACAGGACATCCCAAGAGCACTGGTAGAGCACTGCAGGAAGCTCCAAGCCCTTCAGAGGCTGGAAATGTCATTGAGCTGAAGAAAACATCAGCACTGCTACAACCACCCCACTGTGCTTCACAAGAGAGATGACTCCATCAGTTCCTGCCCCTGCTCTGCCTTCCCTGCCTCCCAGATGCAGGTTTCAAAAGCCTCCACCAATACACATCTTCAAATCTTCCAGGGGCAAAACTGTCCTCTGCAGCCCCCATCACACTTCTCAGGCTCACATTCACAAGTACAGGATTCAATGTATAATCAACACCCACTCAGCACAAAGATCATTCTTGACACTGGAGGAAAAGTTAATGTATGAAGGAATAGAAGAATATGTAATTGAGATTTCCCCAGAGCAGAAAGGAGTGGAGGAATCTGCCACTGCACATCATGCGTCTCACTAACAGATCCGTATTCATTGTGCTTGAATATATTCTGGTAGTTCTTATGTATTCCTTGTAGTTCCTGACAATTATATCTGATCTCTTTGTTAGGGACAGAAAATGTAGGCTTAATAGGATGTCAAAAGACAAGGAGTACAAAGTAATTGCCCATTACGCTATAAATGTGTTATAATCATTCGCCAGAGGGAGAAAAAGTCTAATTGAATGAAAACTCTTGATGGTTTCATTATGCTTCTATTAAAAGGCAGTCAGGCCTCCTGATCCAAATACAAGGCTTAACTCTTCTTTCATTTACATCTGTAAAAAACTGGGGGCAACCACAATGTTACTGATGGATTTGCAGCAACAAAGAGCTGGAGTAAGAGAGCTCAGAGTGAGTCCTGAGCATTTCTGAGTCAAGATGAAAGGAAAACATTTACCATGCATGTGGCAGAGGAAGAAAAGTTCAATACAAATAACAGCAAAGCTGAATAAAGTGCCAGAGCTTCCCCCAGAAATGGCAGGAATCAAAATTTGTGTGTGTGAAGAAACCAAAGGAAGGGGCTAAATTCTGCCTTTCAAACTGCACTCATAAAAATCCATGCTTATTATTTGCTTATTTGTTATTAAATAAAACTTCCTTTTCTCCATCCTCCCTGACACCCAGTCAGAACAGAGCTGTTGAAATCCTTTTCTGTCTTTGCCAGGATCAGCCCAGCCTTTTACAAGCACTCACTAACTCCCCCTTTCTCTGCTGCATCTCGTTTGAGCTCCTTGTCCTTGCCTCTGTGCCCTGCATAATTCCAGCTCTCCCCCGCATTTTCCATGCCCTACGCACCAACTCCTCTGCACCTTCCTCTCCTGCCACCACTCACAGCCCTCCCCAGGTGCTTCACAAAGTCATCCCCTCACTGACTTCCAATAGTTTTTGAAGACACTTTCCTTCCATGACCTTAAATAAACACAACCCTCGGTACCTTCATCCACTGGCCACATGACAACAGGGACAGTTGCTCCTCCTCTGCATCAGCCTGTCCAAGTGTGCATCTTCAGTGCTGGTGTGTTTGTCCCTGCTTCCCCAGCCCATGCACCCAAGTGCCTGCTGTGGAGTCATTTTTGAGCTCTGTGGGATGGGAATGGTGAGTTGCAGAGGGGCCCCACCTGCCCTGTGAAGAAAAACATAGATTTGGGTGTCTCTGAATCCAGATGTGGCTCCTGCAGCAGGACATGGTGGGTGAAAGGTGATCAGGCTAGGAAAGGGTGAGGGGTAGCCGTGATTTAGGACTTAGGAAGAAATTCTCACCCGTGAGGGAGTGAGGCACTAGCACAGCTTGCCCAGAGAAGCTGTGGATGCCCCATCCCTGGGAAAGCTCACAGCCAGGTTGGATGAGGCTCTGAGCAACGTGGTCTGGTGGAAGCTGTCCCTGCCCATGGAGAGGGGGTGGAATTAGGTGGTCTTTGAGGTCTTTTCCAACCCGTACCACTCTGATTCCATGACTCTCTGCTCTTGGGTCAGCCTGGGATAATTTCTGGTCCCCTGCTCACAGCAGGAAGCCCTTGATGTCTCATCAGCTGCCCACAGACCTCCATGGGACAAGATTTATGCCCAGGGAGTCCTGGACACAGGAGAATTTCGGGATGTGTCTTATAAGATCAGGGACACCCCTAAGCTAAGCTGTCTCAGCAAAACCACTTTCAGCTTGTTTTGATTGATAAATGTCTTTTTTTTTTTTTCCCCAGCAGGAGCAATCACTGATATTTCATGCCTTTTAAAGGCTGACTTTTCTTAGTTGCCCTTGGTGGGTCTCTGAAGCATCACACACGAGCCCCTGAGGATCTGCAGGCCACTGATGGGAGAGTGTTTACCACTCACTCCCTGGCTTCCTCTGACCAGGCAAATTATTGAAGCTACCTGAGCAGAGGGGCTTGTGTGAGCTGAGAGTGTGCTCTGGATGTAGCAAGGAGCAGAGATCTCCCCTGCATGGGGATTTTAAAGTGGTTTTAAAGCCAGACAGCTGCTCCTCATGCTCCCTTGCACACATGCAAGATACTTGTGTAAGCTGTAAGACAACAAAAAACCCCCACTGGCCATTATATTGGTTGCAGAGATGATTTTCTAACTAGAATCATCACCCAAACCAGAGAGAAAGCAAATATCTATATACACTCAGCAGCAAGTCCTTCTGGGCCTCAGCCCTCAGGCTCCCCTGGCTTTTCTATCTGAGTGCCTGCCTACCCAGACACTTCGTTGCATACCAAGTCTTTTTGCAGACTGAGAATGTGGCAAAGTTTTGCTTTCCTCCTCCCCTCTCTCCATCTGGCACTCTTTTAGATCTGGTCTGGACTTGTGTCATTACCAGCACTTTCTTCAAAGCTCAGGTTCAGGGCTCAGCACAATAAACACCTGAGCTGGTTATGTAAAATCTCACCAGTGAAGCTGATGTTTGGGCATGTCTGACCTTTCACTATAATTTTTTGAAGGACAAACCTCATCTTTTCATTGGGTTTGTTTTTGAGGGAACCACACTGTGCTTGGCCCAGCCTATGGACCTCACTGGCTGTTTTCATTCATGTCTGAAATGTTGATTTCTTTGCAGTTCTCCTGAGAAGGAAGAGAAGAGGAGCAGGTGAGTGCCTGGCTGAAGGAAGGACAGGCAGGGTACAGCTGTTTCCCCATGTCCAGATGTGAATATTTGGCCAAGCAGCATGTCAGCTGAGCTGAGGTGAGGCAGGGGAGGCAGAAATCTGGGGGACAAAGAGCACACCTCCACTGTAACTGAGACATCACTACTTCATGTTACAGCACTGCTTCATTATCCTGTGCTGCATTTTTTAGCTGCATTTAATTGGCTCGTGCATTTGCATGAACAAACAATTGCATAATTCTTGGACTGTGAATCACAGAATAATTTATCTTGGAAAAGCCCAACAAGACCATCAAGCCCAGCTGTTCCCCCAGCACTGCCAAGGCCACCACTAACCCATGTCCCCAAGTGCCACATCCACACATCTTCTCAGCACCTCCAGGGACGGTGACTCCATCACTTCCCTGGCAGCCTGTTCCAGTGTTTGACAACCCCTTTGGTGAAGAAATTTCCCTGAATATCCAAACTAAATCTCACCTGGCACAACTTGAGGCCATTTCCTCTTGTCCTGTCCCTTGTTACTCGGAAGAAGAGAATTCCTTCCTGGGAGCTGTAGAGAGCAATTGACTGCACGTTTCAGATCCTTGTGCACAGCAGTGGGATTATTGTCCCCATCTCTGCTGTTTTACATAAATATAGATACTCTCTGTTCAGGAAACCCCAGCAGAAGAAATGTGGCTAAAATGCTGCATTATGAGCAGCCCTGTGTGCTGGCTGCTTTATTTTACACTATTTGGAGTAAAAAACAAATAGAATTACATGATAAACAAAACCTGGTGTAAAGATAAACAAGGATCACTAAACCCATCTTGTTTAACGATTAAATATTGCTGTTGCTTTTAACAGTACAAACCAAATTAATTCTAAAATATCAGGAAGATTTTATCACTTTTGGCTTGTATCTAAAATTCAGTAGTTTTAACATTTTCTTTTGGTTTAATACAGCTAAACAAAGGATATAAAAGTGTTAGGAGAAATCAGAAGTAATTCTGCTAAAATCTTTAGGCAAAAATTTCAACTTGAACATGTTAAACAGATTTATATATATTTCTTTAGAAAATCTGACTTTTAGTGAGAATTGAACCATTATCTCTCCTAGTCTTGCAAATCCCCTTCAAACATAGTTACATTCTCACTTCAAAAACATCAGTATTTTAAATGTTTCCCCTGATGTCTTAGAATTTCAGTTCTGAGAGGAAAAAATACAACTCTGTTTTGGAGAGTTATCAAAGCATAGATTTTAGACTAATTTTAGGCACCCAGCCTTGAAGTTTTGACCAATGGGATTACATTGGTAGAAACAACAGCAAAGCCCCAAATCTGGGGAAAATAACAAAGCAGAAAGATCTTCTGAAGGAAGGGCAATCCACCTCCTACAAAAGCTGCCAAGGATTACTGTAAAGCAATAATTAATGACCATTGCTGCTGGGTCTCTAACTGATGCAGGGGGAATATTGATATAATCCTATTAGTGTGTTGCTCTCATTAATGTGCTTATGTCAATTAGCTGAGCATTTTAGCAGAAAGGTGAATTTATGATTTTTTCCCTCCACCCAACATAGATTTCCATTGAAAAAATCAATTTTGAACAATCACCAAAGATCAAGGTCCATTAATGAATCTTATCTGACACTAATGTTGTCTAATTACATTAAAATGTCACAACTAATTTAATGTCAGCAGAGCTCCCTACTCCATAAACAAACACAAGTTTGGTTACATTTCTAAAGAATTTAATGTTTCATCAGGAAAATAATGAATGGAAATTCCAGTTTTGATAGTTTTCTGCATTTCTATCATTCTTGAGTGTTTTGAAATACAGAGCAAGAAAAACCTGGGCTCAGCAGAACATTCCAGGCCCTGAGGAGACCCTAGAACTCCTTCCAGTACCTTAAAAGGCTCCAAGAGAGCTTGAGAGGGACTTTTGACAAGGGTGTGGACTGATAGGACAAGGGAAAATGGCTTTAACCTGACAAATGGCAGGTCTAGATTAAATACTAGGAATTTTTTTTTCCCTGTGGGGTGCTGAGGCTCTGGCACAGGTTGCCCAGAGAAGCTGTGGCTGCCCCATCCCTGGAAGGGTTCAAGCCCCACCTGGATGGGTCTTTGAGCAACTTGGTTTCTCAAAAAGAGGGACCAGAGATTGCAGGGAAGACACAGTGAGAGTTTTCATCACTCCCACAGACCTGAGCCTCGAAAATGAGTTAAAATTAAACACTGAACCAACAACTCTTCACATGACTGAGAACTGGGGCAAGGAGGGGAGATCTTAACCTAATTCCCACTGGAGTTTTTTCCTTCAACAAAACAAAACAGCAGACTCTTTCACAGTTGCCAGAGCTGGAGCCTCAGTGAGAGATTCTGAGGGATGCAGCCAGTGACTAAGTTCGGATACAAAAGCATTTCTGATTGGTTTCCCACACGATGAAATTCTGTTATAAAACCTGCTGCTCGTTTTCCATTGAAAGAGTAATTTGGGAAACTGTCTCCCTTTGTGCTCTAACTAGGCAGCAGATGGCTCCAGATATGTTTTACTTGGTCCTATTGATTTCACTGCACGATTTAATTTTATTTCTCAGCAGAGCAGATTAAAATGTGTGAGATGCTTTATAGGCCCCTGAAATGACAGAAACCTGCCCTGAAAAAGTTCCAGCATCAGTCCCCCACCAAGAGCAGCTCTTTTCCTTGTGTCAGCTCAGAGACATCCACAGTCCCCAGTAGCATCTTTTGGGTCCAGGGAATGGTGTTGGCAAACCCAGTGCAAAATACAGACAACAAACAGTCAAAAGAGAAATAAGAGACCCTGAGGAAAAGTGGTGTTTTGTTTTTTTTTTTTTAAAAGCCCATCCCCAATGTGCACTTAATAAATAATTAATTGCTGTTATTTCCAAGCTCAGATCCATTTTCACACAAATGCACTTTTAACTCCAGTGATAAAAAAAAAGAAAGGGATGCTTTTTTGTTGATTCTTCTTCAATGCAGCCTTGAAGCAATAAACCAAATTGACTGCTAAATTTAGACAAGAACACAGTCTGGCCGAGTCATCTCAGAGTCCATAAATTTCTTAATAAGTGAGATCAAGACGAGTCAGGAAACAATCCCTGAGATGCAGACCTGCTTCTCCTTTTACTGGGTCAAGGATAGTTTGGGGTATGAAATACATATTGTGCTCTCCAATTTACATGTCTAAATCTGGATTTATGCTCTTAACTATGAAAAGAACTGCATGGAGGAAGAAAAACCTCCCCTGCTGAGGGGCTGGTTGTTCTAGACCTGTGACTCCATGCTTCTCCTTCTGCCCTTAGGATTCCTGTCTTTTCCAGCAGAGAGGGTATAAGTAGTACTTCTATATTTTTATCTCTATATTTTATCTTTTATAAGTAGTATTTCCTTCATTTTCCCTGGCAAAGAAGTCCCTGGAAGTATTTGAAGTATTTGAATCCCACACTGGCACCAGCATTTTTGTGCAAAGCAGGTGTGGTGGCTGATGCTCAGTCACTTTCCTGACTCAATTCCTACCTTTTTGTCTCAGGTGTGGCATGAAGGTACCTCACACATTTTTCCAGGTTAGAAAACAAACCCACAGCAAGAACAAGTGATCTGTCTCCAGTGCTGCACAAAGAAGGGTACAGCCAATTAAAAATCCACTGTGTGGCAAGGTGGGAAAAGAAAGAGGTGGGATATGAATGGGGAATCCACTCCCCTTGCTGGAGAAAGAACTCAATCTCATCTTCCCGGGGAGGAGAACACACAAGCAGGTGTCACCCCAGAGTAGTTAATGCCACAATCTGTCCTCCTGCTCTTCATCATCTCCTTGTGCTTCACAGGCAAGGCATGACAAGAACCTTCCAGAAGAAGCCTGGAGGTTTCTCCAGGCACTGCACACGAGACCTGGCCTTGAGGGACATCTCCCACCTCTCTCATGACCTTCCTGCCCATACAATGAATTTCTGCGATGGCAACAGAGCTACAGCCAGCAGGGTTGTGGATTTTATCACAGTTTCATGTGCAACACCTGGGAAAAAAAACTTTGGGCAGACCTTGTGTCCAGAGACTGGTCAGTGTTTTGAGGGAGCAGGCATTTTCTTGGAGCTGCCCCTCTCTGCCATCTCTCTCCCTCCCCACCTCCTTTCATCCTCCCTACTCTTCTGCCATTCCTGCCTGGGGATTGGTGCCTGAAAAGGGCTCTGCTTTGCAGAGACAGACTGTGGCAACGGCTGCACCTGTAACAAGGGCTGCCTTCAAAACTGGAAGAGCTACGAGGGAGCCGAGGACGTGAGGAGGAAAGGCACCAGATGACAATGGGGGTGGTTTGTGCCTGTCCTGCTGGAGAGCCTGTTTTCCTGCAGTAATGTACTTCTTGAGGAACTGGTGAAGGCAAACATGAATGGATGCTGCAGTGGCTTTCTCTGGGGTTAGAGCTTGCACTCAGGAAAATTACAGCCTTTTAGTTACTTAGCAGAAACGAGTGAAAGGCAAGAACTTGTTCTGTGCTCAGAGCATGAGCCCGAGGCTCGGGTGCTGCCATGAGCTTGACCCTGTCGCTAACAGAATGTAATTTAATCACCAGGTTTTCAATATTGATCTATGATTGTGAATATTTCAACTCAGACTCCGCCACAATTATGGGTGAAAGTTGCTCCACTCACATCCCCAGGATACAAACTTGAAGTCCAAGCTCATGGAATCACAGAATTGTAGAACGGTTTGGTTGGAAAGGGCCTGAGAGATCATGCAGTTCCAGTAGGAGGGTTAGAAATAGTTGATCTGGAGTCATTTGGGTGCATGGCTGGATCTAGATGATCCCTACCAGATGATCTCTGCAACCTTCCACTATCCTGGGTTGTTCCAAGCCCTATCCAACCTGGCCTTGGACACTGCCAGGGATGGGGCATCCACAGCTCCTCTGGGCAACCTGTGCCAGGGCCTCAGCACCCTCACAGTTTTAGATTAGAATTTCTTCCTAAATTCTAATCTAACCCTGTCCTCTGCCAGTTTAAAGCCATTTTCCCTTGTCCTATCACTCTGTGCCCTTGTAAAAACATCTTCCTCATGGACATTAATCAGGTAGTGCCATTTATCCACCTGCTCCAGGTGACCGAGGCTGCCCTCAGAGGACCCTTTTCAGAGAAGCTGATAGAGACTGGTACAATTCACAGTTCCTGGGGTCAGTAAAACCTTTTGCACTGGTGAGGAAAGAGCTCCTGCTTAGAAGCAGCTACTTAACAGTCTTTGGGATTTTTTTTCTTCCTTTTCCTTTAAATTGCTCAAGTCGAGCACTCCACTGAGCAAAGAGGGGACGGTCCCCCAGAAGCAACAACTGCCACCTAATTTCACCAGCAGCACTTCTCCCATCTGCCTGGCCATTCTTCTTAAATTGCTGTCTAATTTTCAGTATAAAGAGTGTCTAAGGTACACACTTACCATGATCGCAGCTTTACTACAAACCTGTGAGAAGAAAAAAGAGCTTTTGTTGGTTTAATTCCTTGGAACTTCTGAATTGAGCTTCCCCAAAACACATGCACAGAAAATGAAGAAAAAAGGTGCTGTTTGAAAGAGTGCAAGGAATAAGCAGTGGAACACATTTTCTTGTCATTTTTTTTTTTAAATAAAAAACCCAAGCAAATAATCACATCTGCAATTAGAACACTCATCAAATGCTCTGTATTTTGAATTAGCTGTTCAAATAAAAATTAAAATTAAAATAAATGTATTTTTAGAGTGAATGATGGGTGGTGTAAACTGGGGGTGTAATTGTCAAACACAGATCCATCCTTGGAACAACACAGACCTTCACAAATACAACTAATGGCTGATCAGCAGGTGAAAAATAAGAGCAAAAATAAGAGTAAAAAAAAGCAGGGTAAACACTTGCTGTTTGGTTGACTTCTGCCACTACAAATGCTGCCAGATGCAGCCCTGGGTTTCCAGTCATTGAAGAAAGAGCCTCGTATAAAGAAAATCTATTTTGCAAAATACACAAGTGAAAGAGCTTGGAAGGTCACCAAAACTAAACAGTTAAAAGCAATCACGTTTCAATTAAGATGAATTGAAACAAACAGGCTTTAGAGAGGACGGTAAACACAGCGATGTTTCACTGAGCATTAAGATGAACAAAGAGCATACATCTCCTGAAATGCCTTTTAAGAGCCATCTCATCCCAGCCCCGCCACGAGACGTTGCGCCACCCAAACCGCCCAACTTCTCCCCGCCAAGCAAAGCACAGAAATTAAACATTTTTTATCCTCCCCGTTCGAGATTAAATAACGTCCAGAGAACCGTGTGAAGCAAAAGGGAGAGAAATGGCTGCACGGTATTAAGAGAGTTAATTATAGATGCAGATTAAAAGGCAAGACTGAGTGGTGGAAGAAAAGGGAAGAGTAACCTCCGGCACAGAGATAGTGACATGCAGCAGTTGTCAGTCACCTAGCAACAAGTTTCCTATCCCTGCTGTGCTCTTTAATTCAGCAAATCTGCTCAGGATGTTGGGCTGTTCTCCTGACAAAACGCATTATGTAGTAGACTAAAGGATACAAAAATCCACTGTACACAACACTCTGCTCCCTATTGACCACTGATCCTTTCTCTCAACCCACAAAAGAGCCTTGCATAATGCTCTGAAAAGAGAAAAGTCTCAACAGAGAAAACATTTGCTTGTAATTGAGATTGACTACATAACGAAAATGATGTTCTTTTTTAAATTCAGCTTGTTGAGGCCATGCTTTTTGTCTCCTGGCTCTCAAAACCCATCCCTGCTGGGAAAAGGGGCAAACATTGTACAAACTCAAACCTGTGGGTTTTTTTCCCTTCTTTTCACTGGAAGCACACACACGCACGCATGCACGCACACGCATTTTGTGGCTAAATGGGCAAGACTGGCTCCTGAAGACTTAAACAAGTTTGGAAAAAAAAAAGAGGAGACAAATAAGAAAATTGTGGAGTGTTTCTGTGTTGAAGGGAAGCTGCTTTACTTCTGAATGGAAGCTGAGGTGTGCAGGGCAGAATGTATTTTGTAATTGTTCTGGCTAACTAAGGAGCAGCACTGTCTGAGAAAATGAGTTGTTTTATTCCCAAATCCACACAGTAAGTTGTCAGCAAACTCAATTATCACAGAATCACAGAATGGTCTGGGTTTGAAGGGATCTTAAGGATTGTTTCTTTCCAAGCCCCCTGACAAGGGCAGGGATGTCACCCACTAGTCCATGTTGCTCCAAGGCCCATCCAGGCTGGCCCAGAATTATCCCAGGGATGGGGCAGCCACAGCTTCTCTGAGCAACCTTTGCCAGTGCCTCACCACCCTCACAGTCAAGAACTTCTTCCTCATCCAAGCTAAACCTACTCTGGCTCCCCGACTGCATTCCCAGACACACACATCCCTACCTCTGCATCCAACTCAGGACTGTGCTCTGAGATAATAATTATCTAAACACAAAGAATTAAAAAGGAGGTGTTAAAGTGAGCTGAAAAGACCTGAATTTTGACACAATGAACTCTACTGTGGCCCATGGCAGAAGTTTGGGTGAGTGCTCTCACAGGGTGGCTGCTCCAGCAGGAGAGCTGAGGGAGCTGGACCAGCAGTGCCTTCCTAAGACCAATTGGTAGGTCTCATCTGGAGTCCAGAAGGAAGCAGAATGAGGGAAGGTAACGGCAGAGAAACTGAAGCCCCATGCAGCTCACACAGAAGCCCACAGCAAACTCAGCAGAAGAAAACAATCCCCTGGAGAGGGGACTAAGTCCCATTGGCACACACTCTTTGGGGTGGAAGTGGGTGCAGTTTGTCCAGTCTGTAGAGCACCTTAACACAGCCAAGGATCAGCATCCTGGGAGCTCCACAAGTGCAGAAAACAGCAATAACTCAGGTCAAGCTTTTCTGCTGACATCAACCAGCTGAGACTGCAACTGTGCAACTCCACATGAACCAGTGGTAATGCCTAAAATCATCTGGAGTTCTTCCCCCTTCCACCAGACCAGGCTGCTTTGAACCACATCCAACCTGGCCTTGAACACTTCCAGGGATGGGGCATCCACAGCTTCTCTGAGCAGCCTGTGCCAGTGTTTTACCATCCTCATTGCAAAAACTTCTTTGTTATGTTCAATCTCACTTGACCCTCTTTTAGTTTAAAACAACCACCGCTAAAAATTTTGTCCCCATCCTGTGGTTCACAGTATCAAAAAAAGAGAGGTGGCTGTGCTCCAGGAAATGCAGCAGTGCAATTTCTCCTCCATAAAGCTACACAAAAGAGAGAAAAAACATCTTGGTGTCCTAACTGACAGAAAATAGAAAGATGATTGTATGATTTATGACACAAAGCTCACTGAACAGCTCTCTTGGAGACTGTAGCTGGCCAGGGTAAGGCTCGTGGGTACAAAATTTCATCCCAGGAAAACAAACCCACTTGGATTTTGATCAAGCTCAGCAGTTTCCACCTTCAGCTCTCCTGGAAAGGGAAGGGATGAAAGGCAAAGGCCATCATTTACCCAGTGTGTATTTCCAGGGATGGTAAAACACATTCCCCACGTGTACCTTCAACCCCCCAAATATAACACAGAATGTAACAGAGCCTGTTCAAGTTAAAGGTTTGGGAAGGGCTGACATGAATGTGTTACTCAGACACAACCAAGAAAAAATAGATTTTTACTTTTAAAGTTCTCTCTCTTAAAAGGTTTTGTTCCTTTGGAAACAATCAAATTGTTTACAATTTTTTTTCTCCCCTTTTTAAACAAAACAAAAAATTATTTTCAATCAGAATATATAAATTATACAAGAATTGATTTCAACTGACAAATATGAACTTAAGGGAGGTCTTCAGGAGCTGGGAATGTTTGGAAGGTAATGTGCAGCAGTAGGAAGGAGGTTTTGTGAACCCCTCAAGAGATGCTAAAAATAAAAACCTGAAATTAGAAGATGGTAGAAATTAGTAGAAGATTTAGAGGAATAGGGGAAAAAAAAAGATGTGAATAACTGTGGTGCAGAGGAAACACATCTCATTTTCTTCATAAACAATATAGTGTTGGTTACTATAAAATTTAAGACGCTCTGTCATTCAGAGAGTGCTTCTGACAGATTTCAGACACGAAAAAGAAAATTCCCTGTGAGGGAGCTGGATCAATCATAGAATATGCAAGAGTCCAAACTACTAAAAAAGAAAAAAGAAAAAAAAAAACCAAACTAGCAGTAACTCCTAGTAATAAATAATTAAAAGAACACTTAAAAAAGTATTTCCACCCAGTCTCTGGAGCTTTTAAAATATGGTCTGCAGGGATATTTGTTGAAATCCACCCTCAACAACAACCAGTGTAAATCTTGCCCTGGCTTAGCCCTGGGTAGCCCGAGCACACAAGCTGCAAAGGGGATCTTGTCTCCTAAAAGCAGAATTTCTTCTAAGCAGGATATTAATTTTCAGGTATAGTTTTTAGAGAAGTTTTCTCTCAGAAAAGCTAAAATTAAAATGGACACCAGGGTCAACCCAGAATAGTTGGATCACGTCCTACCAAAAATAGGAATCGCGAGGGATTCTCCTGCTGATATTTTAAACTTTTGTTCATGCAAGTTTTAATCAATTAAAATGCATTATCTACCCTCTTAACTTTCTCAGAGAGGATTATCTGACATTTACTATTCACCAGTTTTGCTGAAAAGGTTAATAGTTCACGGGCTGGAGTTAGGGGTAAACAGAATTGATCATTCCTAATGCCTTGGCTGGAACGGAGGGGCTTTGTGTTGACAGGCTGGGAGATGTAATGAGCCTCTAGTACATTCTTAAGGCTTGTTTCATTTGCTCTGTGAATGGGGAAAGTAAAATTATAGTCTATAGGTGTTTTCCATGGCTCTTTCATAAGCAGGCCTCCTGACACCAATTAAAGAGATTATGTCATCAACTGAAAAGAAAGCTATAACCTTGTATGTTAATGCCGTGATTACTTAAGACAGGGTCACTGGACCCAATAGAACAGGGAATGACCTTGGTGAAATTAACTTCGGAGCTCAATTCCTAATTAACTGTTTTCAATGAAAGAATGTGTGATTTCAGGCTATTGGTTAAAATAGTCACTTTTTTCTGTACAAGGACTTTGCCACCAGAAGTTAGTCTCCAGCAGCATTAAAAAAAAAAAAAAGGAAGAAAACAGGAATAAGATTAGGAGATGGCAAACAGCATGTTCAGAGCTTTATGAAAGCAGATATTGTCCCCTGGATATTTTGCCTGAAAAACCTTATTCTTTTGAGGCTTCTTTGCCCACAGTGCAAAATTTACAGTCCTAGGGAGGAAATGACACATTTGAGCACACATACAGGGCAGGAGAAATTGAAAAAAAACCAAAAAAAACTATTGAAAACACAACACTACTAAAAAGTAGCTATGTATAAAATATAAGTCTGTATTTGTAAGCATTTTAAATTTACCATTTTTTAAATGGAATTGCAGCATATATAAAAAATTTGGCCAGGGAAGCTGTATTTTGTAGCATTGGAGGAATATGAAAAGAAGGCAGGGAAGGGTTTTATCAGCTGTCTCTCAGGTAAGGGTAGTAGTGAGGTTCCAGAAGGATGGCAGATTACCAGGGCACCCCTGTACTTTGAGCTCTACTGGAGATGCACTCTCAGTCCTGCTGAAGGCACTGGCAGGGGCTGTGCAGTCCCCTTGAAACCTTTTTTTGGCACTGAACCTACCTTGGATCTCTGACCAGCTGTGCTAAAGTCACACCTGTCCCTGCTTAACTTTCCCAGGAAGAAATACACACCTGAAAACATTTTCAACACTGATGTCCAGCTGATCTGGTGGTAAAAAAATACTAAACCTGTCAGCCTTTTTCTACTTTCTTAAATAATTTTTTAGGTGTGATCCAAGTCAGACTGGGAGTACAAGTCCTGAGGGTGTTGCTAATCCAACACTCCAGCAAACAGCAAAATGGTTGCAAAGTTAATGGCAATTGCTTCATGTGTAGAAAGACTTCAGACCTGAGATACCCCTCTGAACAGGTTCCACTCCCATAAGATTGGGTTTCACAGAATCATTGAATTGTTTGGGTTGGAAGGGACCTGAAAAGGTCCAATCCCCATCCTCAGCTGTGGTTTTCAGGGTTCAAAGTTATGTCTCAACAGGACAGAGCTTCCTTCCTCTGAAGGCTGTGAGCAAGGCCAGCAGAGTGGATCTCCAGGGTGTCCCACTGTCCAGGATGTCCCCCTGTCCAGGGTGTCCCACTGTCCAGGATGTCACACTGTCCAGGGTGTCCCACTGTCCCCAACCCAGGACAAGCCATGGGGCTCTGGATCTGCTTCTGCTACAGAACTGGGAGATGGAGCTCTCTCCCCTCTGGCATCTGTGATGGGATGAACATTGGAGGAGGTTACAAAGGGGAAGCAGGAACCTCTCCCATCTGCCCACATCTTATTCTAAAGAAGGGATTACACAAAATGTCCCAGAGGAGGCCAGAGCACCTGATGCTCAGAGACAGCCGAGGTACCTCTGTGCCACGGGCAAGACCTCAAAGGGAACCTGCAGCAAAGCCAAGGATGAACCAGCTTCCTCAAACTCCATCTCTGTTCCTAATCCACATCTGTGCCAGCCACACAGCATCTCTGGTTGCCCACTGGGCCAGCTGCTCCTCTCCTCACGCAGAGCAAAAATCCACCTGGGCTTGGGCACAGGCGTTCACGGGAACACTCTGAAATATCAGAGCACAAAAAAGAGTTTCCCCAGGGTCCCCAGGTCATCCAGCAGCATGTTCCAGTGGGGATCCAGCTCCAGGGGACAGCTGAAGGGACTGGCACTGGGAATAACCCTGGTGTGATCACTGATACCTGCCTGGAGATACGGCCTGCGGATGGGAAGGTGTCAATCAAACACAAAGATCTGTGAACCTGTGACCTTGTATTGCAGGCACAAAACACTCAATTCCCTTCAAACCCAATCAAAAGTGGGCAGCTGCTTTCTCTAAGAACCAAGAAAACAAAACCTCATATGGCTTCCTGGCTTTATTTTCATTCCAGGGCTAAAACCTCCCTCTTGGACAAGGCACAGATGTAATCAAACCCCAGGGTTGGATATCACCACCCCCCAGAGCACACTCTGGATAACCACTTTTCACACCCCAGCCCCTGGCAAATAAATGGCAAAGGAGCAGTCGGTAAATTTGCTGAAAGGTGCAATTAAAAGCAAATAGGGACATTCTGCCTGCTGAAGGCAGCGTATTCTTTACTGGTTGTTTGTGAAGGAGGGAAAAGAAAAAGAACGGAAAAGATTCCTCCCTTCTCTGTGGACCACCCATGGAACTTTTTTGTCCCCTAATTCTGACACCAGAAGAAAAAGAGGTACTTGTTGCTCACAGCTCCCATGCACACTCCTCCCCATACAGTAAGGCTTTGGGAAGTTAATTACATTAATGTGTTCCCTGAGTAAAAACAGGTGTTGTAACAGCTGCATTTTCTAAAGCTGGATTTGACTAAGAATGTGAATTTTCAGAGGTTTGGAACATGTGGGTTCTACAGAGGTGGTATTTAAGGGACTTGGGACTGCACAGAACCACTAAACTGGGAAGATTCATGGCTTGTGCCATGAAATCCTGCAAATTGTTGATGACCAGAGCTAAGCCTGGACAATGCCGAGCTGTCTGCAGGAATTCAGCATGGGCATGACTTTCAGGGAGTGGCACTGGAGTCCCTGTGTGTGATTCCCCTTCTGGCCCGTGCTTTAGCCCCTGCCTGGACCTGACAAAGATGTTCAGCACTTTTCAGGATGCAGCTCCTGAGACAAAGGCCCTGAGCCCACGGGACTGAAGCCTGCAGGCTCCATGCCACCATCTCCATTGAAGAGCCAGGCCAGAGTAGATGGGATGAGGCAGCTTTTAGGGAATAAATATTATAGTTGTAAAGAACATGACAGCAGCAGCACTACAGCTGGAAAGCCTCCTGGCACTGAGGATTTTCTAGGAACAGGGAGCAGCTTACAGGCTACAAGGGCTGAAGTGGAAGATCTGCTTACTCACGTGAGTAAGGGCTGTGAGCAGTAGGAAGGATTGCAAGATTGAGCTCTTAAGGAATGAAGTGCTAATGGGTCTGGGAGAAGTGGCTCTGCAGTTGCTTGCACAGCTGAGGAGATGGCCTGTGACATAACACGCTCAGCCATGCAAGCTCCATGTGTACATGTCCATGTCATAATACCAGCAACCTGCTAAGTGCACATCATCCCTCCCACCAGAGACACGGGGGCTGCCTCCTTGTAAAAAGCATGTTAAAATCCTGACAATATCCACTGCCTTGTGCCAACACTCATCTGCACATTGAATCATGTCAGGGGGATGCATCTGGGGTGAGAGGCCCTTCCCTCAGCCCTCCCCCCCACTTCTTTGGGTTTTTCTGTGAACTAAAGGGTCAGAGCCACAGGAAAGGGTTTGGGAAGCTCTGTTAAGGACAGGAAGATGATTCCTGCAGTGGAGACAGCAGGAAGTGGCAGAGCTTTCCAGGGACAAGTTCTGGTGCTGAGGGTGTGCAAAATACAGACCATAAAGAGGCAAACCACTGAACAAAGCTGAGTGATAATTAAGACAACTTAGAGAGCTCATTCAAATAAAAGTGGAATTGGAGCTTTCCTCATGGTTGAGAATATTCAGAAAGCATTTAAAAATCTGTGTTGCCTCAAATGCAACAGTGAGCATGAGTCCAACTCTGTGTCCTTCTAAGTACCATGGCCATGCTTCATGCAGTGCTTCAAATTAATAATTAATAACTGATTCTATTAGGTTTGTTATTATTATCATCATCATCCCTGCTCACATCCAGCCTTATCATCCTCTCATGATCTGTAAATAAAGTGCTGTATGATTTTATTCCAACTCACTACAGTTTTTAGCCCAATCAAACCTTTTGCAGATAACTGCTAGTTGCCAGCAAACACAGAGGGAAATGCTGCTTTTTCTCCCCACTGGGTGCACTGAGTTTCCTCAGTGCTGCTGGAATGCAGCACTTCCATGGGATGTTTGTTGTCCTGGACACACAGGCTAGAAACACACCACAAGGGAAATAGTTTAAATGCTGGCATCAATCAAAACATTTAGTTCAAATGCTTTAGAGCACAGAAAAGCAGTGGAAGGCTCTCAATATCTCCTTCAGAAAGCAGATTTACCTTGTAATGAATGTGGAACAAAATCTTCCAAGGGGAAATGAGAGATGAGCAGCAGAAATGACTGACATCCGTTTCCTTCCTTCTGTTGTGGGCTATTTTCAGACATGGATGACAATGTCTTTCCTTGCTTCCTCTGAAATCCACTCTAGTAAATTCAGAATCACAGAACTGCAGAATCGTTTTGGTTGTTAAAGACCTCTAAAACCACTGAGCCCAGCCATTAAACTGGCATTGCCAAGGCCACCACTGACCCGTGTCCCCAAGTGCCACACCCACACAAGTTTTAAATCCCTCCAGGGATGGTGACTCCACCACTGCCCTGGGCAGCCTGTGCCAGTGCTTGACAAACCCTTCAGTGAAAAAATTACTCCTAATATCCAAAGTCAAGCTATCCTGGCACAACTTGAGGCTGTTTTCTCTTGTCCTGTTGTTTGTGCCCTGGGAACAGAGCCCCAGGGTGGCCCCACACTCCTGTCAGGGAGTTGTAGAGAGTGAGAAGGTCTCTCCTGAGCCTCCTTTTCTCCAGGCTGAGCTCCCCCACATCCCTCAGCTGCTCCTGGTGCTCCAGACCCATCCCCAGCTCTGTTCCCTTCTCTGGACACGCCCCAGCCCCTCAGTGTCCTTCTTGTGCTGAGAGGCCCAGAGGTGACCCCAGGTTCTGAGGTGTGGCCTCACCAGTGCCCAGCGCAGGGGGACGGGCACTGCCCTGCTCCTGCTGCCACACAATTCCTGACCCAGGCCAGGGGCCAGTGGCCTTCTCGCCCGCCTGGGCACACCCGGGCTCGCGTTCAGCCACTGCTGACCAGCACCCCCGGTCTGACTGAGGGATTCCATGTCCTCCTGAGCTGGGAGCCTGGTCCCAGAGAGCCTCAAGGCCGCCTGCTGTCCTGCCCTGGGACGGGGCTGCTGGCAGCACACCCATGGCTGGGGCTGGGGGGACACGGAGCTGAGTCAGGCTGGAGCAGCCCGGGCCAACTCGTCTTGACACAAGCTGAGGCTCTCTCATGCCGCACGCTTTCATCCAGTCCCACAGACGCTTCCGCGCTGCGGTTGTTCCAGGTGTTCCTGCTCTCCCCTGGGAGGCTCAGACACGGCATCTCCTGCCAGCGCTCCGGCGCTGTCCCTGCTCGCAGCCTCGCCGCGCTCTTTTCACCGGCCGGAATGTTTTTTCCTGACAAAAGGAGCTGGAGCCCTCTTGCGTTGAGTTCCGCGGCTTGCAACGATCCCGTCGGAAATCCCTTCGGACGGAGCCACCCCAGCTTCGCCGGGACGCTGCAGGCGAGCTGCTATTAATAGGAACCCATCTGCGCTGCTTGTCTTTGCTTCTGTAGCCACACTGCACGTAATAATGGGAGGAAATGGATTTCAGCTTCAAAAGCCACGTGTTTAATTATAAAAAGATAAATAAAAATCTTAGGATTTAAAGCCCTCCTATTCTGATCTCAGCTTCTGAAAGACGTGGATTTTCATAGACTCAGAGAATCACAGAATGGTTTGGGTTGGAAGAAACATTAAACATCATCTAGTTCCACCCCCTGCCATGGGCAGGGGCACCTTCCACTATCCCAGGTTGCCCCAAGTCTCATCCAATGTGGCCTAAAATCTAATCTAACTCTGCCCTCTATCACTCTGAAGCCATTCCCCCTTGTCCTGCCACTCCATGCCCTTGTCCAAAGTCCCTCCAGCTCTCCTGGAGCCCCTTTAGGCCCTGGAAGGGGCTTTAAGGTCTCCCCAGAACCTTCTCTTCCCCAGGCTGAACACCCCCAGCTCTCTCAGCCTGTCTGCAGAGCAGAGGAGCTCCAGCTCTCTGTGCATCTTCGTGGCCTCCTCTGGATTTGCTCCAGGTCCACTTTTTAAATGCCTGCTGTTGAGTTAATAGGACACATTAGGTACCAAATAGGAAGCATACATGAGAAAGATGACTATGGGAATTCCCAATTTCACTTGAATTTCAAAGATGCATGGGATAGTTAAACCTGCTCACACCTGCTGCACAGCTGTGCAATATGACTGATTTCCACTGATTTCCACTCAGTTTCTCTAAACCTGATCTTCCAGTTTGTGGCTACAGTAGAACAACACACACACTTGGGAAGGGGCAGCACCTTAATGGCTGAGAATTTCAGAGATTATTGGAAACTGATGCAAATTTGGTGTTACCTTTCATTATTTTTATGCATAAATAATGCTTTTCTGCCTCATTTAGTCATATCAGCTTGACAGTGAAAGCTGATATTGAAACCACTTCAAATAGAAGCATCAGGATTTTATTTTGAGAAGCTATTACTTAAACAACCACAATCATGTCATTTGTTCAAAGCTGGGGAAAACCTGGGATGATTTTTGCTTTAGGTTTTATGTTTGGAGATACTTCTATTTGTTGTAATATGCTTCTGATAAAAGATTCTCTGCAGCAGTTGGAGCTTTCTGAGCTGATAGGACAACACAGACAGGGATGTGTCTTTCTATGACCACCCCTTCCAAAATTCAGGCCTCTTAAGATGCTTCCAGTTATTTATTTGTGAAAAAAATAAATAAATAAATAAATAAATAAATATAAAAATGCCCCCAAACATTAATCACTAAAACAAAATCTGTCTGCATTTGGTTGGAAAAATAGATAAATTCAGTACAGGTGAAGGTCATATTTGATCTTTCTCCATTTTGCCTTCTGGTTCTCACCCCACGTCAAAGCCTTTGATTATAATCTGCCACAAAAGCATCTTTGGCAGGTGATGCATTTCCTCTGCTTGTGGTTAAACACAACACCTACAGGCAAAATGATCTTTTACGCTTCAGGACTGCCGTGGCAACACCTGGAAGAGGTGGCTGGTAGCTATTTCAGCTTTTATGGCCTGGGTTTCAGAACCATCAGGGCCTGAACTGCAGTGAGCAGTGCCTGAGTCCCACCCCAGCACAGCTGAAATGGAAATAATTGATGGTGATGGTACCTTTAACTGAGAGAGAGTCCCTAACACCTCCTGCCAGCAGCAGCTGAGTGTCTGAGCCAAAGCAAGGAGGGAAGGCTCTGACAGAAGACATTATGGTAATGTACTCTAATGGGACTTGCTGATTTAAATAAAGTAGCATGTTAAACACTCTGCAGTCTCCTTGCTGTGTGCCATGACCCTATTTACAACTCTATATTTAAGATATTTGCACTCAATACAATTTGAGACACGCCAACACGCCCACATTACAGTATTTTCCCATTAATTTTATTCTTAAAAATTTAAAAAGGGTACATAGAAACTTTGTCCCTTGGTGGAAACCTGACAGGTCAGAACAAGCTTTGCAGCAGCATTCCCATCGTTTACCTCCTGCATGCATCTATTGCAGTGAAATGCTTGTCCCAAGCCCAAGGCCAGCACAAAGTCACCTGCCACTTGTAGGCAGCACTACTGATCTCAGGAAAGAGCTAACACTTGGGTTTGTAGTTGTTAGAGCAATAAACATGCTTTATTACCCATTCATAATGGGAAAAAAAGAGCTAATTTTAATAACTGAACATGCTAATGGCTGCAGAGCACCATAACCCGTGTTACACACAGGCCCTGGAGAGCACTCGTGTTCCAGCTGAGTCAGAACAGCAGCCTGACATGGATGTGATGATAATGTACACATTAAATGGTGTACACATTAAATAATGTACACATTAAATGATTACACTCTGTGCTCCCCTGACCTCTGCACTGCTTCATTCTTCAAACACCCTTTGCAATCCAGCCTCTCACATCCAGATGAGAGCATCCATTCTTCCTTCTGCTGCTGCACAAGCCCTGTCCCAAACAGATCCCTCCACCACCTTCATTTTCTTAAATCGTGGCTGACTTCATCACCAGTGGGCCAGGGGCTGTGGGTGTCTGTCCTGTGGGGAGCTGATGCAGCTACTCCTGCTCAGCCCCCGCACTGCTGGTCTTGGACCAGAGGAGAATTAGGGCCTGATCCTCTTCCCATGCCTTCCATCCACTCAGATTGCAGCCTGCATCTATAAAAAGTCAGGGTTTCTTTAAGCTGCAAATGTCATTTGTAGTTTTAATTTAATCTTGTGTTTAACTTGAAATGGGAAGCCTTTTTTTCTTCAAAGTTCCTTTATGCAATTTGCCTTAAAATTAAGGAATATTAAAACAAAAAAATTCTCATAGAAATCAAAATGTTTACTACTACTAATGGCAAAATGGTTTTTATGAACAGCTTAATTGCATCAGTATGATTTACAGCTTTCTGAAATATTTGAACCAGTGATTATTTGTTTACTCATTAGATATTAATCTTGGCTAAGATATTTTGAAGCTGAATCTTTCTCCCTCTTTTACCTGGGGATGCTGCTGAGCTCTTGTTCTCAGAGCTGTGTCACAAAATGACAGAACGATTTGGGTTGGCAGGAACCTTAAAGATCATCTCATTCCAACCCTTGCCAAGGGCAGGGACACCTTCCCCTAGGCTGTCCACGGGAGCTGTGGCTGCTCCATCCCTGGCAGTGTCCCAGGCCAGGTTGGATGGGACGTGGAGCACCCTGGGACAGTGGAGGGTGTCGCTGCCCAGGGCAGGGGGGTTGGAACAAGGTGATCTCTAAAGTCCTTTCCAACCCAAACCCTTCGAGTCCGTGATTCTAATTTAATGGCTGAGGGCTGTCTCTGGTGACTGCAAATGGGCAACCCTTGTCTTGAGAAGATCAGTGCTGATGAGCAGGTTGCTGAAACCTGCTGACCTTGGCAAACTAAGAGAGGCTCTGTGTGCAGTTTTTCTGCCCCTTTTGAGAGGGGCAGACCCCATCCATCACAGGATGCTGTGCCATGGGATGTGAAGCTGAACAGGACAACCACCCCCAGAGCCCGTGGTGGGGCCGTGCCCAGCCTCTCCCAGGCTTCTGCTGCTCCAGGAGCCTTCTGCAATGGGAATGGTGGGATGGGAAGGCAGGCAGGGGCTGGCGTGGGGGCAGTGGTGACACTGTGCTGCAATGCCACAAACTGCTGCTGCTGCTGCTCGTGGGGCCTGGAGAACTCATGAGAATTGACAGTGAGGTCAGGGAGATAATCTGAAGGAGCTAAAGCAGCTGGAAACCTGGAGAGAAAAATGACAAGTTCTCTTGCACTTTTTGAAGCTGAACCTTATTTACTTCTGGGGACAGATCGTCAGAAGGACTGATACCCACCAGTGGCTAAGGTAGAAATTCCAGGACAGTAAGAGAGCATCCCTTTAGAAACGTGGGTAACGAGTAGCAGAGGAAAAAGAGGCAAGGATAATTTTGGATCTGAGATCAATGCTACTGGAATTTTTCTTTGGATTTAAGAAAATTTGCAGAGGATATCTCATTGTTCAAAACCCCCAACAATACACCCAGATGCATTCAAGCATGACTAGATCTGAAGTGTAATTCTCTCAGTGACACAACTGTCACCCTGGGTTTTTGGCAAATATGGAGCAGGAAGGAGACAGCAGTCAGGAAGCAGCTTCCCTGAAAAGGCAAATCTTTCATTTTGCATAAACCTAAGGTAATTCCTTTCTTGCCACTGAATTCCTGGTTCATAGCCCTCTGTGAGCAGGTGTTTTAGGGCACAGGTTAGTTCAATGCAGAGAAGACCTGCTGAGTGTCCCAAGTTTAAGTGCATCACGTTTTAGGTTCTGTAAACGCAGGAATACAAACTGGCTGACAAACTTTTGTGAATTGGACCATGAGTCATGATTAATTTATCATGCTGTTCTAAATGCATCAACTAAAATAACGGAAATATAAACAGAAGTTATGTAATTCCTCCTTGCCTGTGCTTGGGCCTTGCTTGTGATGGTGGAAATATAAACTGAACTAGAGTGTATAAAAAGATTTCCAAGAAAAAGCCTTTGTTTAATATTTCCTATGCATCAGATATCCCACTTGCCTCCCAGACACATGTATTCCAAATCATGCTTTTACTGTCCACAGAAAATTCCTCCATCTATTTATACTTTCAAATCTATGATCTTATACATTAATAAATAGCAATGAAGTCCCAAAGTAAATACCAATGTGATGGTTTCACTGGAGATCTTGCTGGCATTTATAAATATCTGCAGCTTTCATGGTTCAGGACACTGGCAGAGCTCACAGATTCTGTTAAAGTTTATCATATAATTGTACATATGGTCCCTCTTTTGAAAGTATAATGCCCAGGGTTGATGGAATATTTCTGTTAGGCAGCACTGCGTGTGTTTGCCTGCTTTATGAAAAGCCATGTTCCTGTGCAGATGTATTTTAGCTAAACCCACCATTTTTCATCTCAGCTGACACCAAAGAGCACACACAGCCTGGACTTCCCTAAGCTATGGAAATATTGCTATCTTGTGCTTACTCACTGCTCTGAGTCATCCATTTATATGTCTGTGCATTTATACTGCAGGAGATAATCCAACGAGACTCAAAGCCATTGTACTCCTTGTGTGTGCCTTTGTCTGTCAAAGGGACTACAGGACTTGGGTCCCCATGGTGGAAAGTTTAGCTCAGTGACCCAAGAAATACTTCCCAATTGAATTCTGTCACTGCCCTGCCCCAAAAGGTAAGACAGGAATTTCACAGGACAGCCCAGAACTGAACCTTGCATGGGACAATCCTGGGCCAGGGATTTTGTTGCTGGGATAAGGCTGAGGTGAAGATCTGTAAAGCACCAGTAGCAATGAGTTTGAGCCCAGCTTTTCCAGGAGATGTTTAAGTGACCAAGAGCAAAGGACTTGAGATGGAAATTAATTTCAGCCTCAGATTCAGGGGTGGCACAGGGACTTCCAAGCCAGTTTCTTGCTGGAAAAATTCAGTGCTGCCTAATTGTGCAAAAAGACAAATTTCTCAATAGACAGAGCCCTGCATACTCAGTGTCTCCCAATTATACCATGAGATGGGGAAGTGGGAGAGAGCTCTGTCAAAGTAGGACTTTGCTCCTCATACAGCAGGGAAGGTCCTCACTGGCTTTAGGCTCCCAAAGGTCCTGTTGTCTGAGCAGGAATCAGAGTTACCATCCCTGATGCCTGCTGCAACTGGCAGGAAATTGATAACTTCCAGATAAAAAAATGGCTAAAACTCCCTTTTTGCACAGCTAAACTTTCACACTCTGAGGGAGTTCCATGCTCAGTCACCCCCCATCTGACATTCAATGGAGGCCTTGGGACAGCCAGAGTGAGGGGAACTGTTCAGAAAACTCAGTTTGTGTGCAGATGAGACACGGATAGGGCTTCTCCCAGCAACTGCCCTGGGATGGTGAAAGGAACTTCCATCTCCTGCTAGGTGGGTTCTGCCAGCACTTCTGAAGCCCCAGCACTGCTCACATTTACAGTCAGTTAAAAGTGTCACGTGCTATCTCTCTGGGAAACTTGTTAAAAGTGAACTTCTGGGAGCAGTTGCTTTAATCCTCTCTCTGGTCACTAGGGACATGAGACCTGTGTCTGCCACTGCTGCTGCTGAGGATGAGACTGGAAGGGAGCAGCCAAGGCAAACGGGGTGGGCTGCTGTTGAAGTAAATGCTAAATTCCAGATCAGGTGAGGTTTCTGCTTGCAGGCTGCAGGGTGGCAGCTCTGAGCACACTACACAAACCCAGCTTTTTCAGACAATGCACAAAGCACACTTAGACTCTCTCCACATTTCCAGAGAGGTATTTATACTGGCCTAAAATAAATGTAACACAGAGGAAGGGAGAAGGGCTTGCTGCATATGCCACAATACAGATCCAGTCAAGTGAAAAAGCCAGTGTTGGTGGCACATGAAAAATTAGCTCCCTGGAGCAAAGCAGGCAACGACTTATTTATGCTGGCTGGAAAAACTGCTTGTTCTTGTTTTCCTCTTACCTACAGCTCTCTGCAGGTAAGGGTAACCAGCCTGGTAATTTTGCATATCAGATCTTTTTGCTGGTAATGTTTGTAGGTGCTGGATGTGTGAGTTAACCAGTGATTCACTGCCAAGTGATTTAAGACATGTAACCCATCCCCAGTTATCATTCTGATAAAGGGAGGAAAAGCAGTGGTGAAAATGTGTGCCTAAAGAAAGGTTGTGAAGTCGTGTTCTGATCCATATCATAGAGTCACAGAGTCAGAGCATCCTGAATTGGAAGGGACCCACAAGGATCATCAAAGTCCAACTCCTGGCCTTGCCTCTGCTTTGCCTCCTCTGTGGCTGAAGTCTTTGTCCAACTTGCAGACGTGTGTGACCCCCAAGAATGCTTCATGTCACCACTTGAGACGCAGGGGCTGCGCAGGGCAGGCACAGCCCTTGCTGTGAAGAAAAGCTGGTTGGTTTAAAACCTGCAGAACTGAAGTGGGGGTAACCTGGGGCAGGAGGGAAGGGTGGGGGCAGCTGCATGTGCCACCTCAGAATCCTACCAAGGGAAAGGCAACCAGGGGCAGGATGAAAGGAAGAGGCCTCAACTTGCACCAGGAGAGGTTTGAAATACATAGTAGGAAAAAAGTTCATGACTGAAAAGGAATTCAGGCATTGGAACAGGCTTCTCGGGACAGTGGTAGAATCACCATCCCTGGAAGGATTAAAAAAATGTGTGGATGTGGCACTTGGAGCCATGGTTTTGTGGTGAACATGGTGGTGCTGTGTTAATGATTGGATTCAATAATTTTAAAGGTCTTTTCCAACCTTAATTGCTCCATGATTCTATGAAGGTTGCTAAAAATGACCACTGGAAAAATGAAGTTTAAACATCCTTAGGTGAACTCACCAAATTAGTGCCCTGATTGCCTCATTGGATGGATCATGCAATTTCTCAAGCTGTTCTCATGCTAACATGGATAGTTACTCCCAGTTCAGATAAGCCTAAAGGTACCAAAATAACCTCTTTCCCACATTTTTTAAAAAAATTTTGATTCTCTGAAGACGAGGTCTTTTAAAGGTCATATCTTGACAGAACTCCCCTTCCCACCCCCCTGTTGTGCTAGAATAGATCAGTATTATTGACCTTGACAACAATGCCTGAAAGGTTTAGTGACAATCCATTCTGTACCAACGAGCACAAAAAACTGCTGCTTATGGGCTGGGGCGTTCTCCGTGCAGAGGGATCGGCTTCTCCTGACAAGGCACGGAGTAAAAGGATTTAATGTATCCATCTGAATGTGAATGGGATCGTAGCCTCCTGACATGAGATCCCCAGCCCCAGGGAGAGCCTGCCCGGCGCTGCGGTGCCGCATTAGTCGCTCGTAATGGCCACGAGAAGAAACAGAGCATGACAAGAGCTAAATAACATCAGAGCGGGGAAATGGCCGGGTTTCCCCCAGCCCCTCTGCTCTCCCAGACTTCTTAAAACGTGGAAAGCAATGAAATGCGTTTAAAGGGGGTTTATTTTGCCTTTGAGACCGCTCCTTTTTTTGAAATAAGCATTGTGGAAGTGGACGTGTCACAATGAAAAAAAGCACCCACGGGTGGCTCATGTTTAGCTGCTCTCCCACATTTAACTCCAATCCTCAGCCTGTGTGTGCTTCTACACCTGCTCTGGGGCAAGAGGTCCCTGTTAATTGAATTCTTCTTTTCCTCTTTTCCTCCCTCGTGCCCTCTCCAAAATGATCAACAATAGCAGTTGAAACTCTGGCCTTGTCAAGGGCAGATTGAATGTGCCCGTGGTGTCAGTGGGGGCAGGATTTCACTTGTTCAGTCAGAAACAGGTTTTGCCAGAATCCTGACTTTCCCCTTGAGTTATGGTGATTACTGGGGGAGAGGGGAAGGGGGAAGGGAGAGGGAAGAGCTATAATAGATAAAGAGGTGGATAAAAAAAATCACACACAGTGGTAAAATGTACACTGACTATTGTTGTTATGGTGGTTTATAATAAAACTTCAAAAACGAGGCACATGGAGAAAAGAAGACAAGACAAAAATTAAGGGGTTTGTTTTAGCGTTTGCCTTTCTCTAGTTTAAGGAGTTATAAATAATCCCTCCTAAAGGGTTGGGTTATCTCCCATTATTAGTCTTATCTCCTCAATGCCTGTTCTATCATGTTCATTTCAGGGTCAAAAAATCCACCTTGAGAAGCCAGCAGCACAGGGCAGATTTCCCTGAGATCCAAGCAGGGAGACTTGTTTACCAGCCCTTACTCTATTCCAGCACTGGGAAACCAACTGAGGCTTTGTGTGTTTGGCCTCAGGGTGTCTTTCCCTGGATCATTGTGTCTGGAAGTAGCATGGAAGCAGACCAACAGCTCCTCATGGTCTCTTCTGGAGATGCAGGATTGTTGCCCAAGGATCAATAGCTTGTCTTATAATACGTGTATTATTGAACTGGTATGATTAAAAACATCGTTTGGGAAGAAGAGGGGTCACTCTCTGCAGCACAAGTCCCAGGACTGGAGAACAGTGAGTGCAGGGACAGCATTGTCCAGGGAGGCCACAAAGGTGAGCCAAGGGCTGGAGCCCCTCTGCTGAGGAGACAGGCTGAGGGAGCTGGGGCTGCTCAGCCTGGAGAAGAAAAGGTTCCAGGGAGACCTCAAAGTCCCTTCCAGTGCCTAAACAGGCTCCAGGAGAGCTGGGGAGTGACCATTTACAAAGGCATGGAGGGACAGGACAAGGGGGAATGGCTTCAAACTGACAGGGGACAGGGTTAGATGGGGTGCTGGGAAAAAATTCTTCCCTGTGAGGGTGGTGAGGCCCTGGCACAGGCTGCCCAGAGAAGCTGTGGATGATTCCATCATTTTGTTCCAACTCCCCCACCATGGGCAGGGAACACTTTCCACTATCCCAGGTTGCTCCAAGCCCTGTCCAACCTGGCCTGGAAAACTGCCAGGGATGGGACAGCCACAGCTTCCCTGGCAACCTGTGCCAGTGCACCTTTAGGGTTCCTTCCAACCCAAACCATTCCCTGATTCCATGATTCTTCCCACCTGTGTGGGGCCCAGAGACTAAACTTGGATGAACATTTGTCTGCACACACATTTCCAAGCCCCAGTGTTTATGCAGAGCCCCCTAGAAATCTACCCTCCTTTCCTTCTCAAAAGGAAGAGCACAGTGTTACTCTCCCAGTTAAAGATATTTCTCTATTTCATATTTCACCCACATGAGCTCGTTTGATTCCTGCAGTGGCAGAAAGTACCAAGAAATGCCAAAGGACAGCTTTGGCCATGGTAAGCTCAGCAGCACGGCACATCTCTGGTAAGCAGAGAATCACCACCATCACTCACAGCATTATTTTAGTGTCACACAGCTGCTGCAGGCCCAAGAAATCCAGCTTGGGTGGCTGGTTAAGCAAATTGCTGCTTCAGCCATTCAGTCAGTCTGCAGATCAAAGGGGTCTTGGTGAAAACTAAGGCACAGGTTACTTGAAATACAATCTCGGTTGGAATAAGCCACTGTGGGGTTTCCTACCTCCAGCTGCTGCTCTGACAATGCAAACAAAAGGGGGAGGTAGCAGAGAATGAACAAAACCCCCCAAAAGTCAAGGAAAGAAAAAGAGAAAAGATTAATCATTCCATCACCATCACTCCTGCGCCGTCCATTTGTTGTTCCCGCAGGAAAAGTCCTTCCTTTGCCATCTACAACAATCACCTGGCCCCTTGCTTGCCTTCAGCCCTTTCCCCCCATTTCAAGCCCGTAATTACCGACACCAGGTGCATCGCTTCAGCCCATCCCTGGTGCCGTCCCCCTTCACAAGCCGGGGATTGCAACTTGCCGGCCTCCCCCGAGGTGCTTTGTCGCGGCCTCCCGCCCCGGGTTGGGCTGCGCTGACGGGCGGCACGGCACAAAGGGGAGGGAAATGGAATTTACCGGGGGAACAAAGGGCATTAGCGCTCCCCGCCTCCAGCGGCAGGTGACCTGCAGAGCTGCCGGCAGGCTCGGGCACGGAAAACCCCGAGCAGGGCAGCAGGGCTGGCAGGCAGCTACCCCTGCAGCAGCCACAGCTGCCTGCAACCACACCAGCCGCTGCCCTTCGTGCCACTCCTGTGGGGACACCGCCAGTGCTATGAAAGTGCCAATTACTAAAGTATTCCAGCTGCTCGGATACTCGGTGCTGATGGAGGGTGTTCAGCTCAGGCAGCGTTCGCCCCCTCCCTCCGCAGCCCCTGCCAGCAGCGTTTCCCATCTCGGGATGCCTCATGCTGCCTCCTCGTTTCGCTGAAGCTCCCGGAATTTGCCTGTTGCACCCACACGGGGCAGGACCCATCCCTTTGTGGCAGGAACTCTCCTCAGCCAGGGCTGATCCATGACTGGTGACCCTGGGCTCTGCTGTAAAACAAATTTACAGTGACAGTGATGATCACAGGAAAGTGAGGACTGAGATGATTTGGGCTTGCAGCTCAGTCCTTTGATTTGGTTTGATGCTGCAAGTCCAGGCACGGGTGAAACGGGGACAAAGGGATGAAACGCTCCCCCCTTAGCCCTGGCTTTGTGGCACACATAGAATCATAAGTGGTTTATGTTGGAAAGGACCACAAAGATCATCTCCAGCCCCCTGTCATGGGCAGGGACATCTTCCACTAGAGCAGGTTGCCCAGGGCCCCACCCAGCCCGGCCATTCCATTGAACGTGAGATTTCTTGCAAGATTCTTACAATCTCTTTGCACCTACCTGAATCAAAGGTGTGTCCTTTCTTTCCCTCCAAGAAAAATCCCAACAGAAATCCCAATGGCCTTAAGCTGAAGGAGAGTAGGTTTAGATAGGATATTAGGAAGAAATTCTTCCCTGTGAGGGTGGGGAGGCCCTGGCATAGGTTGCCCAGAGGAGCTGTGGATGCCCCTGGATCCCTGGAAATGTTTAAGGCCAGGTTGGACTGGGCTTGGAGCAACCTGGGATAGTGGAAGGTGTCCCTGCCCATGGCAGGAGGGTTAGAGCAAGGTGATCTTTAAGGTCCCTTCCAAGCCAAACCGTTTGTTAATTCCATGGTTCTGTGATCCAGGGGAGGGCAGCAGTACTGAAGTTGCTTTCTCTGAACGTCCCTAAGGCAGCAGCTCACAGCAGACAGGAGAGCAGCACAGCAGCAGCTCTGCTGAGCTCAGCACAACCTCCTCCTAAAGCCCCTGCTGCTGCCTCAGTTACCCCTGCCACAGCTCTGCTCCCCCTGACAGGAGCATGCCTGAAAACTCAGCTCAGGCACCTTCCTGCTCTTCCTGCAGATGCTTCTGACTCATGCTGATCTCCCAAAGATTAGGGAATCCAGCTTTTGAAGTGCTCTGAAACATGTGTTATAAAAGAAAATAAATTAATTGAAGCAACATTGGTCCGAGCCCTATCAAGGCCGAAATCAGACAGAGGCAGGAGGAATGTCCTTTCTTCCATGGCTCCCCCTGGCCCGTGGGCTGGAGGAGGAAGTGGGCAGATATTTTTAACAGAGACATTACATCACCATTTTTTTTATATTCTCCATCTGTATGAACTGTAGGACAAAGTGGAGCCAAGTGTAATTATGCCTAAAGAAATTAAGGCATAAGCACATGCACAGCGTCAAGGTGGAGATCCCAATATGGGAATCTTCCCAGTTTGGCTTCTCTCTGGGCCAAATGAAGATCTGTCCCTCCTTCTACCACCTCCACCTCCTCCCTATACACCTGCAGCTACCTGTAGAGCTCCCAGGACACCTGGCCATGCCCAGGACCATCTGTGCATTCACTGAGACTGGTGTGACTTAAAACCAGGAGCACTGGGAAATAAACCTCTTGAGGGACACTCCTTTTCTTGGGTATTTGGAACAGCAGTCTCAGCCTCCCCATTTGATGCAGTAAATATTTCTCTCATGGGCAAGTTATTCTAAACTGGAGAGGAACAGCATAAAAAAGTAATAGACCCTGCCTATCTCCAAATTGGACTTGATCTCAAGCACTGTGGGAAATGGGCTCACCAGGGGGATGAGGAGCCCATTCCATATGAAGCCCTCAGCAGGTTTTTGCCTGTTTCTCCATGGTTTGCCCAGGTCACCCCACAATTACCTTTAGAGGTTTTCCTCAGCTGCTGAAAAGAGGAGCACAGAAATGGGTCAGAGGCTGCACTGCAGCATTCTTGGAGTTTTCAGGTTCACCTGGATCCCAGACATGACAACAGCCTGTCTGCTTGTCCCACCCTGCTGCCTCGCTCGGCCTGGCTCTCCCAGAAGAGGATTTTTCCAGCCCAGGAGCAGAGTTGGAGACACTGTTCCCATGGAAAGGCTTTAACATCTCTACGTGAAGGAATTTGCTCAGTAAGAAGCATTGCAGACCACAGGTGTGGGTTTACCATAGTGCAACACCCTGATTTTCTGAGCACACTGGAAATGCAAGGGTGTTTTTTTATCAGAGACTACAGGTTTTGCCTGTATAAAAATAGGAGACCACCAGCTTTGGATTGCCTATTAATTTTCTATTTATTACATTTGATTTTCTATTAAGTTTTTATTAATTCTATTCGTTTTTCTATAATCTTTCTATTAGTTTTTCTATTTTGATTTTCCGTTTCATTTCCTCTGCTACTTTTTCATCATTCTGCTTTCATAATCAGCTGAGATGAACAGACAGTTCTGGCCTCTTCCCGTTGATTACATGGGACTGTTTTGGTTTTCATTACTTTTTTTCTCTCTTTTTTTTTCTGGAAAACATACCCTGTCTGCAAAGAGAAAGAGAAGGCAAGCACAGCATTTAACCCTCAGATTTCCCTCCAGTTTTCTACTGCTGAGATGTCCAGACCTTGTCTTCACATCAGCTGCTTTTTCTGCTGCTCAGCTCTGCAGCAGCCAGCCTTGGTGGCAACATCCCAGATCCAGCATTCCCACTAACCAGGAGAACGAGGCCATCCTATTCTAGGACGTCTCCCTGAGAACACACAGACAATTATTTGAAGCACAGGAGGCAAAGGGGTGAGAAAACTTCAGTGGTGAGAGAGAGGCTGTTCCACAAGCATTTACAAATCTTGTTTACAAGCGGGAGATTACTGCAGGAAAGTTCAGCGTTCACAGCTGGCTGGAAAAACCCCTCAAATTTGGTTTCCTTTGACTCTCCCTTTTGCAACAGTTGGGACTCAGTCTGAAATTCAAATTAACTTTCATACCCGGCCTACTATTCCATTTTGTGCCCCAAAGCAAAATCTCCTGCATAATTGTGTGTATTTAGGTCACTTCTCCATTGTTCGCTTCTGCAAAGAAAATTGCTGATTTGCCAGTGGAGAAAATTCCTAATACAGTTTTCAAAAGCACTTCTGCAATTAGAGATTGTGCTGCTAAACGAGACTGGAACTTAGGCATGGATTTGCTTGGGAAATGTCTTGAGACTTTTAATGTCTGTTTTTGACAGCAGTGACTTCATTTAAACACAGTCTGTATTTGACATTTATACAGGGCTGAGCTTGTTTGCCAAACTTTATTAAAAGAAGTATTTATCCAACTTTCATACTTTAATCAAATATTAGCCATAAGTATGCAATATGTGCAAATATTAATCTAACTAATTAACATTTAATCTAGAGAAATAACATCATCTTTTGCTGTTCTAAGGTTCTTTTCACTGTGAATTTTTCCCTACACTTAATGTTGAGTGAAGTTCTTTTGTTTCTAAATTTCTGCTGTGAGTAGTACTGGGTTGGTATCTACTGTTTATATCTGACTGTACAGCACCAGCCACATGTATGGGCAGATCCACATCAACATTTTAACTCCTCCAGGTATCAAATTAAAATATTCTGAGCTGCTTGCAATGACGAAGAAAGCTCTCCTGGAGGCTCAGTTAATTGGCTGAGACCGAGGATCTACACAAAACAAAGCTGTATCTCTGGGTCTTGCAATGAACTAAGGAGCATGACTCAAAATTTATATCTTTTTACATCTTAGAAACCCATGGCTTGTGGTTTCATAAATGTTTTTTGTGAATGTGCTCCAGAACAGGCCCAAACATCGAGCAGAAGGCCCCACCAGGGCTGCACTCCAGGGCAATGACACCAAAGGTTGGGCGGTGGAAAGTCAAAAGCTGATGCTGCATGTACATTTCTGGGCATTAATTAAAAAATCAAATCAAATCAGTGCCACCCCACCCCCTCCAGACGCGTGCTAGGGACAACAAAGCATGGCAGATCTACCTCAGGATGCTGGGAGAGAGGGGAAAAAGAATCAGGTCAAAGCACACAATACACAAATCCTTGCGATGCCGGAGGGCACAGTACGCAACGACCTCAGACTGTTCTGAAAATCGATTACAGAAGGCCTTCAGCTGAATGGAGTCAATGACCCCCTCCCTGCACAGCAACAGAAAACAGCCACATCTTCCCTGAGCTCATACAGACGAGGGGTCCCAGCCCAAGATCCTCATGGTGGCAAGGAAAAGGGGACAACAATGGGAACAGCCCCTCCCAGCTACTCTTCCGCAGAGTACACGGGCTTTCTTTTCAAAAAGATTTGATTTCCATGAGATGAAAATAGATGAACCCCAGTTTTCCTCTTCCCCTTTGGAAAAACATCACCAGCTGTGCGGGAGTCAGGATGTAATAGACAAAGAACGTGTGTAATTCAGGAACTACAACTGCCTAGTGAAATATATGTCAAAAGAGACAGCTGGCCTGAAGGCTTGGGCTGCCTGTGCCTTTGTCTTAAGGTTTTCTCTGGCTACAAGTACAGGAGAACTGGGACTGGTGAAATGGGGTGAGCTTTAGCTGGTATGTCCAATTGTCTCCTTTTTTGCACTTACAGGATTTGTAACTCCTGCCCAGTTACAGCTGCTCTGCCCAGACAGTGAAAGCTGTGACCAACACACACTGATGAGGTTTGGTGCTGGGGAGCAGAACAGGAGAGAACCACTGAGTCCTTCCCTGGGGAGAATAAATGGTGATTTGGGTAGCAAAGTGGCAATTCTTAGAATCTTGATGCTCCTAACAGACATAGAAAAATGAGTTTGGTTGTGTTACTGGTGGGCAGATACTCTGCTTCTGATAATTGTTTCCATCATCCTCATTAGAGTAGAACTGGTGAAGTTTTTGGCTCAGTGACATGCATTGAGGCTGCTCTCTCCATCAGTGCTGCACCTTGAATCCTGGGGTCAGCTTTGGGCCCCTCAGGACCAGAATGACATTGAGGGGCTGGGGTGTGTCCAGGGAAGGGCAACAGAGCTGGGGAAGGATCTGGAACACAAATCTGATGAGGAGCAGCTGAGGGAGCTGGGGGGGCTCAGCCTGGAGGAAAGGAGGCTCAGGGGGAACCTTCTGGCTCTGCACAACTCCCTGACAGGAGGGGACAGCCACGTGGGGGTCAGGCTCTGCTCCCAGGGAACAGGGACAGGACGAGAGGAAATGGCCTCAAGTTGTGCCAAGTGAGATTTAGATTGGGTTTTAGGGAAAAATTTCATCGGAAGGGTTGTCAAGCACTGGAACAGGGAAGCCCAGGAGTCACCAACACCAGGGGTGTTTAAAAGATGCATGAATGTGACACCTGGGGACATGGATTAGTGGTGGCCTTGGGAGTGCTGGGTTAACAGCTGGACTTGATGATCTTAGAGATCTTTTCCAATTTAAATGATTCTATGATCCAATGAACTGGGAATCAGGTTGGAGAGCATTACTTCCACAGAATTCATAAATTGGAGCACAGGGATTACATCACTTAAAAACACACACTCTTCAAACGCTGAGAACATGATACAGCAGCACCAGTTCACCAGACTAAGCACATTTTCCAGGAAACGGTGCAAAAAACTTTTGAAGTCAAGCAGTACTGAAATTATAAAAAAATCAAAAAGGGTCAGAAGTAGCTCCATTAATTTTTTTTTTGCATCAGCTAACACAGACTGTGCAACTGTGTCTTCTGTTGTTTCTCTTTCTTCTCTCAGAAAATCCCCCACAGCAGCAGCAGCAGAGGAAATGAATTGTGAGTTCCGTGCCACACAAACATCTGAAGGGCTCACTGCTGAGCACGCAAGGAGCTGCCTCAGCTGGGAAGGGATGGTCAGCACATGCTGCAGGGCACGGGATCCAGCCAGCGGGAGCGGGCACAGCGGGGCCGGGCGGGCTGCGACGAGGTGTCCACACCATGGCCTGAGTTACCTGCCCGCAGGAAGAGTTTGGCTTTTTAGCAGTGCCTCAAACCCTGTGAGAGGGTCCAGCCTGCAGAAAAGTAGGGGAGAAGCTTATCACTCTCCACAGCTGCCTGAGGGAGGGTGCAGCCAGGCGGGGCCATGTAGAATGATACTATCCCTAGTATGAGAAAACCTAGAGAATGCAAAGATGCAAGAGGGAACACAGTTGCCAACACTGAGGGGATTTTCAGACTTTTACACAATAGTCTGGCAGCTTCAGGCCAAAAAGAGATGGACAAGGGAGAAAAATCAAAGGGATCAGGTGCACGGGAGAGGTGGCAGAAGGAATGTGCTTCACTGCACCCAGAGCAAGAGGCAGCCACAGGACAAGACCCAGCTGATCCCTGGGCAAAGGGAATTTAAAAATCAGGCTAAAGGCTACAGGCTATCTACAAACCGGGTGATAAGGTGAGTACAGCCCCTTATCAAATGCTAATATGAAAGCTCTGTATTAGCTATTAGAAAATAAAAGCTGGGCTGTGGCCTGGGGCAGGTTTATTCTGGCACTGAACTCATGCCCATGTTGAGGTTTTTGGGCGCAGGCAAACTGAGACCCTCAGCCTTATATTTGAAACAGGGCAAGCTTCAGCTCATTGGGCTGGCTCCTATCAACATTTCCTTACAGAACAATAAAGTTTTCACACTGAAATTCCCATGAGCTTTAAGTCTATAGAAGCATTAAGTTAATATATTTCTGCAATCAAATATTTATATTATTTTAATTCATGCTGCACATTTAATTGATATTACTATCACTAAAAGCCTTCTAAATCAGCCTTCTTGTTTTTTTTTTCTCCCTGAAACTGATTCTTGACATCTGACTAGTTCCAGTTCTTTACTGGGAGTTAACAATAACCAGCTGGGGGGGTCACTTCACCTGCTTTCTTATTCCAGTTGTATATAGTCTGCTAAGACAGCTGTAGGTGAGCATTAAAATCCCCCAAATTAAAAAAAAAACCAACAACTTTGCAACAACTGCAAATACAAAGATCTAAAAACCACTCTGAAGTGCACACTTCCAGATACTTACAACATGAACTAAAACATTCTCAGGATTAAGACTGATTTAAGTTGACGCTGTCAGTTCATATTCTCCAGGTAACAGACTCCTACTGTATCCCTGACAGGGATGATCACCAGAATAGATTACTCTTCCAAAATAATACTTCAAAAGGCTTCTGGCATTTTTGGAAAAGGTAATTTGGATAAGCAGGAAATGCAGGGGAAAAAAAAAAAAGAACAAAAGCACAGCTCAAAAGACTTGGAGGAACAGCTTGTCCAAATAATCCTATTCCTCCTGGCCCAGAGACTCCACAGGTTGTTTTAAAAACAGACCAGAAAATGTTTTGTCTTGTTAAAAGCCTTCTTAAAAAATGTTTTATTGCATGCTTGAAACATTCCCTGAATTGTTTTGCTACCTTCTTATAGTACAGGACAGGACTCAAATTTGAGAGGAAGGTGAGTGTTCTCACCGAGTTCCACTTGGTGTCCATGAGCCAGAACAAACTCTGGTGTTCTGTTCAGAGGAAGAGGGAAGAGCCACGATGCAGCTTCAGCAAGATGATACCAACTAAAGAGAATCAGCAGGACACTGGACAGTGCCACAAACACTTCTATAGCCAAGGAGCAGAGGTAAAGACAAGAAAACACAGAGCTAATTGTATTTTCTTCATATCTGCTCTACTGTACAAATAAACTCCCTGTTTCAAATGTCTGTTCAGCAAACTCTTAATTCCAGACAAGTCTAAGTTGTAGGTCACAAAGTTTTCAGTCCTGTTTAATAGGACTAAAAACCTTTAGCAAGCATTTTCTTCAAGTAGAGCATGTAACCCAGAAAAAGCTGCTAATTGGGAAAAGAGAATAAACCCCTCCCACAGCTGTGGCTAAATAGGACCTTTGAAAGGCTACAGATAATTTTAAGCTCTCCCACTTCCAGTAAGAACACTGGAAAGTTTGCACTAAAATTAGTATGTACAAATTAACTTCATCAATATAGGAATTCTCATTATATTGGTGAACTTCCAGCCCTGCAAGCTCACAAATGAGAGCCAAGCACCACATTCACCCAAGTCCCAGAGCCTCTCCTGTGTATGTGTATTTGCAGGGACAACTGTCTTAATTTCTATCACAGAATCATGAAAAAAGACCTCTGAGATCGAGTCAAACCTTCAGTAAATGTAAGATCTTCTATTTTTTGCCAGATTCACCTCTGTTCCTTCAGAACTTGTTATAATAATCTCCTATATTCTTAAAAATTGCTGAAAACTAAAACTGAAATGAGTTAAATGACTTTACCACGCTTCAGGGTTCTGCCTCTTTTAAATTAGCTCACATAAATGCAGCCTCATGAAATTCAGCCATGATGAACATCTGCAGTTGGCTTAATATTTCTACCTAAACAGCTTGGATGGCATTCAAATTTATTATTACAGGTCAGGATTGAAAAACCCCATTCAAACAAACCAACAATGCTATTCAGAGGTATGTTATTCTTTGGCTTTGAGGAAAAATACATTAAAATGCATATTTTCACTTAGGATAAAACAGTCTTTTTATACACTCTGAGCTGGAAAACAAAGGGATGTATTTTGTCTCCCATGTCTGCTCCATTAATGTGAACCAAGGGTAATAGTCAATCTTATCATAGCAATTCCATTTTTTTAATCCACAGAAAATATTCTTTTATTTTGCTAGACAATTCAGTGGTTCTGAGTTTTAATCTTTAAAGGGATGGGACTGAATCTTAAAGTTCTTTTAACAGACAAGTTTGCTCCAGGTCTCAGGTGACAGCAGAATCCCCTCCTGTCCCCTCCCCAGGTTTAATTTATTTAGTCCATGTCAGAATCCTTCCAGCTCTGTCTATAAAGATTTCCACAGATGATAAATGTGAGCTGGTTACATACAGGCTCATTTTTGCTTCAAATAAAAAAAGCTAAAACCGTATTTATTTTAGCCTTTAGCATCCTTAAACTCTTAGAAAGTACATTACAGGGGTCTAGCTTTTATTTTACAGTACTGAATCCAAACCAGGGCAAAAGATACAAATGTATTTTGCTCCTGTATTGGAGTATTCCAGAAGTTGGGCATCCTAATCCACCCCTAATTCTCTTGAAAGCCCCAGACCAGGCGGCCTCTGGGGAATGCTGGGGCTGGAGCCAAGCACATGCAGCTTTATCTTGGAATTTCAACATGAAAGGGAAAAAACAGCAAAAAGGAGGGAGTTTTATAATTGTAACCAAAAGTGATCACGATAAGCCCTCAGTATTTCATTTTAATCTAACTGCCTTGAGCCAGAAAAGTGAAGGAGGCCTGGAAAGTTTGTAAATCAGGGACAATAAAAGAGATGTGAGGACGGTTTGTGTAGCATCGCACTCAAATACACACACACGATGTAATTGCCTGTTTTATTTAGTGGAATCACTTTTGTAGATTAGAAATATTTCCAATTCCCGTTTACTCCAATGCAAGCCTCCACCATCGACAGGCGTAACACAGTTTGTTCAACTGATTCCAAACAAAAAAAAAAAAAAAAAAAAAAAA
>VZSE01004340.1:299106-448808 GCA_013398275.1 Promerops cafer | reverse complement strand
GAAAAAAAAAAGGAAAAAAAAAGAAGTACAATCTCAAAAGTTAAGTTAGAAACTAAGTTCACACATTTTCTTTGGGACCAGGAATCTGTACATAGTACAAAATATACATTTATTGAACTTTCTGTAAACACACAGTTTGAATTGTGTAAAACTGTAAATAGTGGGTGAACTACGTGGAGAATAATTTATTATATATTGTTATACATTCTACTTAAGGAAAATAGTTATGCTCTTGTATATTACTCTGTTAAATTTATAAATTCCATAATGAAGCTGTGTAATCTGCAAACATGCTTTTCAAGCTTAAATCTCTCCATTCGTAACACACATTTATACAGGTCATCAATGAAAAAAGTTACACTTTCCACAAAATAGATATAAAGAGGTCATGAATTTTCTAAAAAGACAGGCACAGCATGTCACTACAAACGAGACTCTTATGGTACGGTGTGGAGTCAATTCTGTGAGAAGACAGGTGAAAACTCTCTAATTCAGCATGTTTGTACGTGGTCTTAGGAACAAGACAGATGCTAGGACCCAAAATCTCTGCTCATAAAGATTTATAAAACAGCTGGTCCTGGAAGTCAAAGCTCACGCTTTTCAGATATCCAGCACTCCCTGGCTGGGAGAAACTCAGCTTTTGTCTCCTATCAACTCTTGGTCACGAGTAATTGAGTTTTCCGAGCAGTGAAATACCCGGCACCATTTGCCAAGAACATTTGCATAATTCAGCACTTACTCCAAAAACTGGATTCCTCGCACCAAGGAGTTAGATCTGGTTAATAAATACAGTTTAACTCTTGGTGCCCCAGGTCATCAGCAAGAACAGGCTGGGAAGCCCCAACTCCCACGGGCTGCAGGGCGTTAACCCGCGGAACGTGGGGTAACAGCGTCCCAGCACTGGGGATTCTGGTGTGCAATGCCCAGTTTCCAATTTAAGAGGCTGGAAATTCCAAATTGCAACAGATTTCTCAGTCTGGCATCACTCAGCAAGAATAAAAAGTTCCCCTATAAACACTGTCAAAGATCCTTTCATAGAATGGTCCATAGAATGGTCTGGGTTGGAAGAGCCTTAAAGATCATCTAGTTCCAACCTTTCAGGAGTCCATCACTGGACATGGATATAATTGTGTAAATTCAGGACATTTATTCCTACATTTTCAGGTCTCATTGTCTTTCCATCCCAGATACATCATTTTGGATTTCATTTATTTGCAGCTAAAAGCACTGCATCAAAGATCTTAAACTGTGCTCTTCTGAGGTTTTAAAAGAAAAAAAAATTCTTAGATATTTAAAGAATTAAGAAATTATCTCAGATTAATCAAACATTCTGCTTTAACATTACCACTGTCTTCCTTTTGGCTTTGAAGAGCTTTTTCAAAACCTAAACTGAATAGATTACATTTGTTTTTCATTCCAAGAGAACTGGGGTAGTTAAGGCTCCAACAACACGTGCAAAATTTGTATGTTGTGAGCAAAAGCTCCATCAACGTCAGCAGGATGTAAAGTTATGTTTGTGCCTGATTTTCCCAAGCCTGACTCAATTTTTTTTTGTAGTGTGAACAAAAAAATTGTGATCCAGCCTGAAATCCCAACAGTGAAAATGAAATCAGCTGCCCAGTATTTGCACTGCTCAGACTGGCTGGAAGTCAGTAACAGCTGAACTGAAACTCTGGACCTTACTCTACAGGCATCGATAGGATACAAGTATTGAATGTTTTAGGACCTGCCGGTCTGTTTTCTCATTTTTCTTTAAAGTATTTCTCAAAATAAGTAACAATGGCAGCTCCTTCAACTCCAGAGGCCTCCTCACAACACACATGGGGAGTCCTGTCCACCGTAAAATCCCCACACTCCCACCAAGCTCTTCAGAGCCAACACTTGGAGGAAGCAAAAAGGAATTTCAGCTTTGCCTCAGCGTTACTGAGGAAGCTGAGAAGTGCCCATGTCGTGCTCCTAAAGGAAAATGGAACTGCCTGACACAGCACCCACCCTTCAGGTAAATGGCTGGTTACACAGTAGTAAGGACCATTGGTTTTATTCTTCCCATTTTGGAGAAAAAGAAAAATAAATAAAAAGAAAGCAGGTGCCTAGTGATACTTTAAAAAGCATTTGGGCAGGAATCAGTTCAAGCTATGTGTAAAAATCTGTCTATGCATAAACCACTCTAGAAATCTGACCTATCATCCCACTTCTACCCAAGTTTTGACACTTTCAGATTTTCTTGGTTCTACAAAAGGCATTTTTAAGTTAAGCCCACTTTCCTAACTTTTGTGGTGCAAAAGTTAAGGGGTTTTGTGGTCATTGCATTTAAAGCAAGCCTCTCCTAAAACACTTTCCTAAGACATCATTATCACTCCTGTTCCCTTAGCCTGGAAGGACTTTAGAAGAATGTGTACAAGAGATGGGGAAAAGAGAGATCTATACTACTGCTACTCAAAAGGAACATCAAACAAAAACACAGAGAAAATGAGGAATATGCACAAAGCCTAAGCAACTACAGGTCAACAACTCTGACACAATCAGCAGATTAAAGCTCCAGACATTTTTTCACATATTAAGTAAATGGTAGAAATATTTGTCATTTTTCTAGAAACAAATTGTCAGTGGGAGGCAATGTAAGCTCAACTTTGAATGTGTCTATTTTTTTTTCTACTTGAATGCATTTAGTGGTCCATGATACTAAAGAGAAGCTTCAAGTTTTCCTACAGCTTCCTGACCTCCTGAGAACATGTGCCCAGGTGGCTGCTACCTCATTTACAAAGCAACATAAGGCCACAGAGTGCTTCAGATGTGCACACCTGGGTCTGCAGAAAGCTGCAGACTACGCAAGCACTCCACAGAAAAAGCTCACAAAAGACTGGATTCTCTGATCAGTATTTCAGACAGGTCAGTCAAAATTATTTAGCCACAGAGTGATACTTTTAAATTCTGCTCCTTTTTTACAGCTTATAGCAGGAGTCACATTCATTTTTTTGTGCTACAGCATCCTGGAAATTCACGTCTGGAGCCTCTTTTCACCACTTAAAGAGTCAAAAAACCTCTCCAGCCAGACAGAGTTTACACCCTGAACTGGTCTATAAAGGCTCAGGTATGATCACCTCAGACACAGGTAGTTGTAGTAACAAGGAGCCACACTCGTTATCTAGGAGACATTATTTTCATAGCTGGTAAAGCTTGGCACCAAGTAACAATTCATTTTCTACACAAGAATGCCAGGTACAGCTCTGTGGCTCTACAGTTTTGCTGTTTCTGAACCTGTGCAAGGTGCATCAGGTTTGTATCAAATACTGTATTTGCCAAAGGATGAGGAAAAGGGCACTGGCTTTCCTAAAGGTTAGCCCTTTTCAGCCATGGCCAAGTTTAAATACCAAGGAATTGAAACACACCAAGTCATTTGTGCACAAAAGCAGTTCAAGAAGGTGCAGGTAGAGATGGAGATGAACGTCTTGGCATGATGAAATCCTGATGTACATTGAACTAAGGTAAACTGTAACAACCATATCATTAACCTAATTGTGGCAGCCATGCTGTCTCCCACAGGACAGAGCTCCAAACCTCTAGAGAATGCGAACACAGAGGGAGGTTGTCAGCACAGAACTCACACACAAGACATTGAGACCAAAGTTTGATGATTCCAGTTTAAAGAAAAGAAACATTTATCAAAGCAAAATGTTTGTCTTAAGTGGGGAAAGATCTGCAAAGGCTTCGATGCTCCCTACACAGGCCATCATTCATCTGGGTGTGGTTCCCCAAAGTGCGGCAGGAGGGGTGGGGCAACCATTCCTTTGCTCTCAGTCCTGTCTCCCCACTCTGCATTCTTCCCTAGCACCAGCACCCCACAGCTGGATTATCAATTTACCCAGCTCAAGAGGACAGTTTTTTTCTTTCTCCTAACTGCACACCCACATATGGACAAGCACTGGCACAAAAAAAAGGCAGCAGGGGCAAAGTAGGAGCACTGGTTTAACCTTGGCATAAGATCATGAAGCCATATCCTCAGAGCATAAACTACTAAAAATGGAATGCAATAGGAAGTGTCTCCTATCCCAGTGTATAAAATTAAGGCGGGATTCTTATCAGGGAATCAACTGAAGTGAAAACTGATCCCTAATTTTGTTAAATCATCTTAAGCTTCCAACTCTTGAACTGAGCAAAATGGCTCAGACAGGAACCTATATAGTGACAGCTCCAGCTTTGCAATAAATAATGTAATGGACATTGAAGTCAGTTTGCTACAAGTAAATGTTGAAAAGATCAGCTTTGGCACCTGCAGGAACTCTCAAGGTAAGTGCTACCATGACTCATCTGCTGCTCAGTATTCACTGGGCACCTCGCTGACACAACCTACGACTGCAGCAGTTAATGACAAGCTGATGAAATTCCTCTCTCCAATTCTGACCCCAGCTCCAAGTTTAACTGAGTGATGGCCGTGCCTCAAGGTCGTGGTGGTCCTGCTCCTGGGCTAGCTGACAGCAAGCCCAGCTGAAGGGCTCAGGCTCTGTTTCTGCCCCAGTGCGAGTACCAGGGACGCTATGGATACAAAGGATTTACAAAGCCTTGCAAACCTGGGATCCTACTTAATGCCACTGCATTTAGTTCATCCAACATTGGTTTAAAGCACATTTTAGAAGCCTCTGTCTTGAACATATTTTCAATGCTGAATTAGCGAGAATTATTCGGAACAGTTGTTTATAAAGCAGTTACAGGTATTCTCCCAGAACGATCAGCGAAACATTTAATCTGACTGTAACAAAACTCACAGAAACTGTAGCCAGTGAAGCTGTCAAATGTAGAAGGAAACAAAGTTGCATGGCATACTAAGCAAAGTAGCTTTACAAATGTCATTTCCTTTTAAAAACAAGCAAATCAGGACCATCCTATTTGAACATGTATTTAAAAATACATCTGATAACATCACACAATTTTCATTTTTGTCACACAGGAATCTTTTTCCAAGAGGGAAATAAATAGCACACAATATTTCAAAATAAAAATTGCTGCCTTGCCCCTGAGGTGCTAATGTTTTTAGCATTTAAAAAAAAAAAAAGTTTCTGGTGCAAGAAGGAGATGCACAAAGGTGCAAAAGTGCCTTTTTCTTTTCAGAGCAGTGAAAAAAGTACAGCTTGCCTCTTTTCTAGGATGCTTTATATACTTAACTCGTTTATTCTGTAATCAAAGTCTGTATCTAAAATGGCAGTGTTTATGCATACATCATAATTCAGTGCTCTGAGCTCATCAAAACGCTGAACGTAGGCGGGAGAGAGAAAGGCCTGAAACGGGCTTTCTGCCACTACCCTCAAACCTACTCACATCGCCTGCAGCAACAGCAGAATTATTTTCTTTCTAACCTTCAGGAGACCTCGTCAGAAGAGGCTTCAAAAATCTCCTTTGTCACTGAGACAGTTTAAGTGATTATGGTTTGAAGTATGGCTTTTCACACCACAGTTTTGCTTCCGATTTTTAAAGTTTAAAACTCAAAGGTTCCACAGTCCAGTTCAAGGTTTTGCAGTTTCCAAAACTAAACTTTAGTCTCTATGAAAAAAAGGACAGAACTTAATCTGCCTAGTCCTAAATTAAGTTTAGCTTTTCGCACTAATACGCCACGTATTATTAAATATGCTCGTTAATTAGGTGCCTGTGAAGCTATAACTTAACATCATTATAGTTTTGCACTCTACAACAAAATTAGACATTTTAAGCATTTATTCATAGGTAGGTAAGGAACTGGTTCTTTAAGCAAAAATTGCTATAAATTTATAAATACAAATAGTGCTTATGTTTTCTTCATCCATGCTTGAACAGATTACAAACTGAATACAATGAAGTTACGTTTAAGCACCCCACATAGACAAGAGGGATAAAAGAAAAGTTTGCTGGTATATACTATACTTAGTTCCAAGACACTATAAGTTACTTTTTCACTGTTCAGTGTTCCCTAACTCTGCATTAGTTTTAAGGCTATATATACAAATATGTATATGTCAAAGTTAGGGAAAGACAAATATAGCAAAATGCATTGTACTACATTTTCCTATCAAAAAGTAATTATACACCAAGTTCTGATTCTGTTTAACTGCAGTAAATGTTACAATCTACTTGTTTTACTGATTTTCCTTCTGAGGAATCTGCCTACTAAATGAGTAAACTACATATTAAATACAATATTCTCAACCAAAAAGACAATACAAGGTGCACAAAACAGCAGTTTTGCAAACACGACTGACTTGAAAACTTAATTTTCGTATGCTCAATGGGAGAAAGCTAAGCTTAAATCAAATTAGTTTATTATCTTATAAAATTTTAAATTAGAATTTTAAACAACAAACAGTTAAATATTGTCAACATGCTATACCTCAAATCACAAGTACTGTTTAACCACTAGTCTCTCATTCTAAGTAAGTGGGTCAATTAAAAACACACACCATAAAATGTTAAAGATTGTCAGGCTTTGACAAATGTATTTTTATCAAACAGTAGGCAAATTCAAACCAATGCACATCTTCAGAAGGGAAGGGAAAAAAAACCAACACCAAAAAGCCTGAAAAACCCCACATTTGTAAAAAATAGGGTAACGGATTAATCTCACATCATCCTCTAGCATATGGCTATGTCTTGGGCAATAATCAAAATCCTTCCCATTTTAAAAATGGGCTACCAATTAAGAAAAATATTCTTCCACAAGTAAAATATCATTTACAATGGCACTGACATTTTAAAAGGCAGGAAAAGAAGGAATTACACATTTATGGGTAAATATCTTTTTTGTTAAATCAAACTTTATTGATAAAATGGAATTCAGAGTATTTTCTTGGAACAGCAGCAGACCCAGCCAATCAGGATTGTAAAAATGCTGCAGACTCCTACTTTATGTAGAAAGTTGTCTTCGTGCTCAGTGATTAGTAGTTTCAGGTAAGGGTTAATGAAAAAAAGAGGTGCAAAGAACCAAGGCATTCTAATCCCAAGATTGGTACATGTATGAACAGGAAACTGTTAATAGGGCATGATTTAACTCCCACTGAACTCAAAATCACAAATCCCTTCCACTCAACGTGCGAGCAGGAGTGCATCCAAGAAAATGATATACGTTTGTTGAAGAATGTGCACTACTCCTAAGTTATTTTTCCATTGCCAAGTGAAATTCACACACTCTAATTTCTGGTAGGTTGCCCATGAGTTCAGCTTTCACATAAACCAAAAAGTTATCTTTAACAGTTTTGTGCACCTCTTGAGCACCTAGCTGGCTAGGCTGCTGCTCCTTGCAATCCAAAACCACAACATGATTTTTAAAAGGGATATATATTGTTGCATCACACAAGCCAAAACATTTCTTCTAACCTTTATAGTGATTTAAAGCGGTTCATAATTAAATATGAGCATTTGTACAAAGACAATTGCACTTTACAAAAACAAAATCATACAACATAAATTGCTGGAGTCTGATTTACAACATGAAATTTATGGTTTGAAATCACGTTTACAGAAGTCTGTTTTACAAAAAAGATCAGTTCCTGGGCTAGATGTCGTACTGCTGCAGTCACTCTCACCAACACATCATATTCCCTTCTTTAATTAAGGTTGAGGATGGATGTTAAGAAGGGTCACTGAGGTTGGGCTGCACTTTCATTTGCAGGATGAAACGTGAACTCCACAGCTAGATGAGCAGTTTTACCACATATCATCAGTTGAGGCAGAATCCTTAAAGAAAAAAGAAGGAACCCTTTAAAGTCTGGAGTGCCCATCCTTGCAGCAGTTTCTGGATAATCCAGACTGAAAAGGGTAAAGACTTAAATCATTTCAGGAGTCTGTTTTCTCTTCCCTTTCAGAAACAGCTTTTAAAAAGTATCTAAACCCCACATATTCTTAATTAACGAAACATTAGAACCAAGAAATTTCAAAATATGACCAAGTGTTTCATCAATCCTGAAAATAACATCCAAGGAATGTTACTCAAAAGCATTTCCAGAGCCTTTCTAGCTATTTCCTGAGTAGTTAGAAGTAATACAAAATGGATATACTCAGCTCACAGGTGTGAGAAAAGAGCAGGATGTGCTCATGCCATGTGTTATCACCATTATCATCTTTTCTGTTCTCAGCCCTCCCTCGCTGCATGGGAAGATACAGACATCAACTGACACCCTGTTATAACTCAGAGCTATTTTAACACTTTTAATTTAAGGTTACAGAAGTGTAGTTTAGGCAACTGAAGGAAATTGTAATTTTGGGTGGTAATAAAACTGCAACGGAAAAAAATAGATGTATATAACCAAAAAAAAAAAAAAAAAAAANNNNAAAAAAAAAAAAAAAAAAAAAATTGAAAGTAGAGACATGCTGTGCTCCAAATCATAATAGTATGGCCACACTACTTGGTATTTCAACTTAGCCAACACCTGAGTGTCCCAAAAATTTTTTCCACTTAGGCCCACACACAACAGCAGATTTTGTATAACTACCACAAGCCTGACAAATGTTTAACCAATTCCTGGTTGAACCAGTATTTAATTTTACCAAGTGTTTTTTAATCCATTTGCCTTTGTGTCAGGCCTGTTTCCTTTTCCCTTGCTCAGACTGCTCTACATTCAGCTTTCTCTACCAGCCTCATCAGGTGGGCTCACAGGTTAACCACGAGCAAGTGGGGCCACAGCTCTGCAGCTGAATCAGCAGCACAGGAATCAGAGCAAACCAGAGCAAACTGCTCCTGTGCCCCACCTTTGGTGGTTTCAGCATCACCTGCTCCTTTTCCCTAAGCAATTAAGGGGCAGGATGGGCTTTTACAACAGCTCATCCTGGTGCTTCCACAGCTACGCCTCCCCATCATTACTGAGGCTGCAGGAGGCAGAAATATTGCTCCTCTTCAAAAGCACTGCCTTAGTGACTCCTTGGAGAGGAAAGAGGCTAATTAAGTCTCTAGCAATGCCACACATGATAATTTCTTAGCACTGAAGTTCTGCACCCTTCATTCAAACTTGCACACAGAATCCATTACAAACCAGAGAGGAACAGTTGGCATGGAGGTGTAGTTAAAAAAACACACAAACTGAAATTGCCCTTTGCAAAAGTACCACCTCCAGCTTTTCCTTCAAGACCAGAAGTAGCAAAGGAGAGCAATTATATGAAAGAGCAAAACGGTTGTTTCAAGAATGAAGAATAAAAGCAGCATGAGTAAAAATGCAGGAGCTGCTTGCCAACTATTCCATATGCAAATTTCTGTATCCCAGTTGCCAACATGATCACAAAGTTTGTGTATTGCAGATTTGTAGAACAGCAACATACTACAGAATGTATTTTGAAGGTAAAGCATCCTCTTTCAGCCCCTATTTAGGAATTTTAGTGCTAAAAATAGAACGAAGGCTGCCAAATAAAACTAGTGCACAGTTGTAAAGCCAACGCACAATCTTTATGTCTGCCTGCATTTCACTTATGACACATCTAAGCATGTAAGTAATTTCTGCTGATAGTTAAAGGATCACTTTAACTGCTCTATGAGATACCACACTTTCAGTGACAGAATGTTGTTTCTGGTGATCAAACTTCCACTGGAATCATGTTCATGTTCACTGTTTAGTTTTTCTTCCCCCCAGCCTGACAGTGGATTTATGTCTCTCTTAGCACTGACATGTAAGAACCCAAAGTGTTTGCTTGCTGTAAGATATTCTATGCTTAAGAATAAAAATGTTTACACAGTCCATTTGGTAAACTAAAATATTCTTAACACATCTGTTCAACCTTTAAATATTGCATTTTTCTTCTTGATATTTAGGGAAAAATATCTCCTATAAAGAAGGGGAGAAAAAACCCCCCACGACTCTTTCCACCATTTGGCAGCACTTGGACTGAAATAATGAAATTCCAGAGGACAAATGTATCAATCCTACTGGAGTTTTGAGATGATGATCAGCAGAAGGCAGCAGAAAACAATTACAAAACACAGTCCAAAGAGCACAACAGTGTTATTCCTTTCTTGGGGGAAGGGTCTTTAACAGGAATTCGCAGTATCTTTCTTTACAAAACAGCTAAAATAATTGGGGTGGGGGGAAAGAGAATGTAAGAGAGAAGATACTTACAGCATCATCGTTCCTGTAGGGGTTCAGTCTGTTATACACAGCTTCAATCACACTCCGTCTAGAGCAAAAAAAAAAAAAACAAACCCACAAGATTTTAAGGCTGTGTTCTTCTTTTTTTTCCCCAAGTCAAATTCCCAATTTTAATTTAAATACAAACTTTAGAAGATTCCAAATTCACAGAACCATGTTTACTGCAAATTAGCACTAAGCATTCTCAAACATTCCATATCCTTTAAAACCTTTAGGCTCAAGACAAACAAGGCTGAATATCCCTCAGAGTTCAGCAGGAGAAGGGCACAACCTGACAGTCAGGTCTTCACTTTGAAAAAGGGCAGCAGAAACCTCAGTGGACACTGAATGTCCTGGTCATTTGTGTGCCCAAAAACCACTGCAGTAGTGCCTCATGTATTATGGCATGTATTGTGTATTACTTCCACAGGGGAACAGCATTGTGTTATTTTCTGGACACACAAAAATTACATTCTGAAGTACGTTTTTGTTTGTGTTATGTCCTAAAATGTACTTTCCATGTGCAAACATGAAAAAAATTAGTTCCAGAACAGTGCTCTTCTACAATGACATGCCCAATACTCTCCTGCAATTTTTTCAAAAAAAAAAAAAAAAAAGCAGCAAATTGCAGTTTTTTATATTGTATCTTCAGACTGAGATAAATTTTGTCTGGTTAAAAAAAAAAAATCAAAATTTAATTCAAGCATTTTCACAGTTACCTCCTTTTAAAAAGGTCCATGCTTAGCATATTTAAGATAGCTTGAAATTAACCTTCATCTCTGGGATTCTTGACTTTTCTAATACTAATAGAAAATTGATAAGAAATTGATAAAATATGAATACAACATCTGCAATCAACATGCAAATGAGCAACATGATTTTTATTTATTTCTTTAAACATAGGGTGAAAAACTGAGAGTCAAAAAACCCCTTGAAAACTGGTAATAAAAAAAAAACCATCAACACCAAAAAACAAAAAACAAAACACAACCCAATGTGAGGCTGAAGGAAGAAGCTGCCTATGCCTTTACCAGTATATAAGGAAAAAAATTTTGGAAGGAGAACAGGAAGGAAAGAGGGGAGTGAAAAACAGAAATTACATATTGGACTTTAAATGCAACTTTCTTTTGGATCCCTTTCTGCAGAACCAAGTAAGATGAAGTGGCAGACTGTGATGTAAAACAAACTTCAAAGAGCAACCTTTAAACTGCTGATGAATGCATGCAGAGCAATCACAAAGGAGTGCAAGAGAAGAAAAAAAGCAGATGACAAGCTTTGTAATCATCCTGGAACACTGAAGAGTCAGGAACTGCCATGTATAAACATCATAGTGAATGATTATAGGGCATAGTGAAAGAAGAGGCTGGATTTAAAGCAATAAAATCAAGCAATTACACACAAAGTGCATTACATACAGATTGGAAAGTTTCCCATATCTTTCAAGAAATAGGTATCTTTGATTCTAAATACAGGCACGTTTCTTGGAAAGCATTATTTTCCTTCCAAGTTGGCAACAGTGCTTTAAGTTACATAAACATCTAATTATATCAATATTTCTCTAAGTCTCTATTCAAACTAGCATCACTGAGACACAAAATCCCACTTAAGTCACATCACTTCAGCATTTCTTCACAGCCATGATGCTGCTTCTAGCCAAAGGAGATTAAGAAAAATCAATTTGTATGCTGCATTTCATGAGTAACTGACTCACTCATACTTCAACACTATAGCAGCCCATCTTAAATAGATGCTATTATACTTTAAATTGCCATCTCTTCTTCTCCTAGTCAAGCAGTTCCAATAGGAACAATATTGTTTTCTAGAAGCCATCTTTACAGTTATCACGTTATAATTCATTCAATTTATTAATTCAATATTTATTCAATTACGTGCCTAAAGCCCTGATGTTTTGGTTTAACAATACAAAAATCATACTCTGAAAGGTCAAAAATACTCTGTATCATATGTGCCCAATGCATTTTAACACAGCACAAGCCCATGAAGAATCTTTTGAACCAAAAAGCACTTGTTTTGGGGTGCAAAAAGCTGAGCACATTGCTTCCTTAAAGACTGAATATTTGAGAAACCACAGAGCATCACCACTGAACCCTTCAAGGACAAAGTCAGCTATATAAAGCTACAAATTTAACTTCCCACTTTTCTTTTTTGATAGACTTCTATCTCACTCTCAGATTTGTCACAAACAGAGAGGAACAAAAGCAAATTTTTAAGCAATTACAACATGGCTACAGACAAGAAAAGAAAGCTGCCAAGCAAAACATTTTATGCACATCACTTCTTGTTGAAGTGTGTAACACTTCAACCCAAGTAATTAAAGTCAGGGCATTATTTTCACATGTTTAAATGTAACATCCCCCCAGAAATCCCAGTTAATTACAAAGAACAGACACTCAGGCCACCCTTAAAAACCCCTCATTCCTTCCCAAAACTATGGTTTGACATTTAATTTTTGCAATGATTCACAGTCAACTCCATTCTTAGGCTCGTCCTTTTCATCCAGAACAACTGAGTAATAAAAACTGGAGAACAGATCATCACCTTTTGTCCTGTGCCCTTCCTCCCTCCCTGCCCCCCAACTTTTAAGAGTGGCCTTGCAGTTAAAATGTGATTTAAATCAAACCCCACATGTACACTGATGTGAACTCACTTGCTTGCCAACTCCCCCCCCGGCGGGAGGTTTGGGATGCTCTCAGTTGCTAACGTACGCATCACGTGGACTAAGTCTGGCACTCCTTCACCCTGCTTCTTTATGATCTCTGGGAATCAGAAGTACTTTTTTTGTAAGTGCAGTCCATATTTAACTTAAAAAGATTGAAACACTCAGTTTTATAAAAAGGCAGCTTAACATTAAAAAAAATAAAAAAATTATAAAGCGACAGACCGTACTCAAGATGGTAATTATTAACTTTGGTTCCATAAGGAAAAACCTGTAACAGATTTGACACAGATTTACTGCTGTTAACATGCTGACTTGGTTTAGAAATACACAGCTACCTAGTAACAGTGGGAGAAGAAATCTTTAATGGCTTTCCTGCTATACATTAGATAGAAGATGTAACATCTTCCCACAATATGCCCAAAGCATGGGGCAGATATTAACATCAGCTTTATCACTGCAACACAAGATAAAATATTATTGCCATCACAGAAAATGTAATATGTTCAAAAAATAAAAGGTTAGACATGTCAGAAGTAATTCCCATGGCTGCATGTGTATTAACCAATACTTGTACCTCACTGCATTACAGCAACATGCAGATTTTAAGAATTATTACACATAAATTAAAAGCCAGGGATGTCACATCTAATTGACAGTTTCATCCTCAACTTAGGAGATATTTAAATTCAAGGCAGAAACTTAATATTGATCCACTCCAGCTTCTGGGTGAAGAGAATCTCTATTGTATCCAGAGCTACATTTGTCAAGACATTAATTCTTTAACTTTAATCTTAGGCTTGGTTCGTTTGGGTTTTTGTTTTCTTTTTTTTGTGTGTTTGCTTTTTCCACTTTTCTCCTCAAGTCAAAAGCATACAATTTTATTTGAATTCAAGACACTTCAGACCATACCACCCCTAAAGAGCCACTCTTTAAATAGGGATTTTATGAAGTTTAAAGAATAAGAACATTTTAAAAAATGCATCTCATTCATTTCTCTGTAAACATGAGCTCTCAGAAATTGCAAAACACATGAATTATTAAGAGCTGGTGCTGTTCATCTTCAAGTAAATACTGCAACATGCATACAATAATGTGTACATATGTGCACATCTATGCATGTATGTACATGCACACTACTCCTCATGTAGTAAAACATTTACACAGCTTGAAAGTAGTTGGAATTCATCAGTACCACTCTTGAAAAATACTCAAGCATTCAGATTTTGCCCTAAATTCCAGAAGAACATAACAAGTTTCCATTTTGTAATTTGTGAGACAAGGCACATTGAAAGCTTTTAAAAAACTAACATGTATCCAGTTCTTTTTAGTCAAAACAAAACAAAACAAAACCTAAAAAACAACAATTGTGAATTACTTTTGTGTATGTAATGGTTTTTCAGGGCTGTGTGTGTTTATAAAAACCATCAGTTCTGTTTTGCAGCCAGGCTGTGTAAATTATTTGCAAGGTATAGTGGAAACACTGCCTAGTCCTCAACCAGCATCAAACTCTGCAGCACAAAGCTTTAAGCTGTTTACTTCAAAACCTAAATTTTAAATACATGACACCGCACACCAGAGACACCTCAAAAACTTGCCATTTCCTCAAAATCTACAGCCAGAGTTCATTTTACCATCTTACATTTAGCAAAGAAATAATCTACGAATCTTAAATCTGAATAAGAAGCCAAGATCTCAGATTTGGTTTGCCAAGTTCCTTTATTGTGCAATTTTGAACATCTAGAATATGCTACATTGTGCTAGTTCTAAAGTTCTGCTGTACAAAAATAAGGAATTTATAGTTGACCTATACTACACAGTTTCACAACCTGTAACTGCAGTACATTTAACATACAGTCTCCACTAAATGAATACATTTATATTTTGATAAAACTATAAATACAGACTGAATGAACACTGAAGACACAACAAATGGAGTCGGTCTGCTAGCTGTGTTTAATTTATTGGAATTATCTTGTTTCAATACACCTTCAACCCTCCCCCAGTCTTTAATTTACTTTTAAACCTTCTACACATTTTCATGGCATCAAGTACTGGAAAAATGTACTTACAACCCTAAAATAAAGGATTCAAAAATGGGAATTCCATACAAAGTTTAAGAAAAAGCCAGAACTTTGTTTATGTGAAAATTAGGGAAGGAACATATAACAGCTAACTTAAAATTATTTATCTCTACATAGGTATAAATATTGCAGGGATTATCTATTACGGAATGGTTTTATGTAAAATTAATGAGAACAGGAAAAAAAAGCTTAGACAAGTTTCTTTTTAGAGTCAACACATCAATAACACATATTAGTGCAAATAATAGCAACACATTTTGGAATGACTAATTACTTCTACCATGAAGTTCACATGATACTTTAGGAGTAACATTGATTTATTGCAAGTAATGGCACAAGGATGCTTCTCCACACTTGCTGCTTCTTCCATTATTTGTTGCAGCTACAGATCTGGACCACAAATACATCAGGGGAGTCTTAAATGACATGGTAAGTAGAAAAGTTCCTACATTTTTTAAAATCTGAATCATCTCTCCTTATTCAAGATGACCATCATTATTAAATCCTATTTGGTCTTAAAATTTGCACTAGTTTTTAACAGTACAAAGGTACATTCTGGGCCGAGGGGATAAAAATACAACCAGAAAAAAAATGCACATTAGAAAGGATCGACTCTCATTACTTGTTGGACTTCACTGGGTACTGAAGTGCATAAACATACGTAATATGCATTTTAACCAAGTTTCCATTTTAATGAATTTTAAATTTAAGTTGATATTACAGATTAGTAAGATCATTCTAGAAGTAATCACTATACTTTTTAGTTCCTTCAGCCAAAAATCAGGCTTTTAAAGTTAAGCACTGCCACTCTTATAGTATCCTAAGATAAGAGCAAGATTATTCACTGTAGTGTATAAAGTTTCAGATGCTGCAGAGGTCCTATGTTACTAGTCAATAAGGCATTATCCATTTACTTCAGAAACAATGCAATGGCACAGGAATTAAGTTAAATACAACAAAGTTATCAACTCCTGTTCTTGAAATCCTGCTTTAGTTGCTTTCCTCATGCATAAGTCCTAAAAAGCTGACTTCTGCAAACAGCTGATACAAATCACTGCTGGGTTGAGTAGTGTTTACTAAATATTCATTAATTTAAATAATATTTTTGTGCAACAACTGACAAAACGTTAAGGATAACTCCAAAAATTAAGCAAAGACCCTTGAAGGGAAGTACAATATATTTCCTCAAGTTGTTTAGACATCATCCCATTAAATTAGTATTAAAGTGCTTTATAACTACATATAGAATCCTTCTGCCTCTATGCAATTTTCACACTTTGCTCATTCCTGCAAATTTCCTATTTGTATAAATGCAAAGTACCAGCAGCCAAATTCCTTGTATGTACCATAATCACATGCAGGTCCAGTGTTTAGGCTCCTCCTTTATGAAATGAAGCAGCTGTACAGAAATGCCAGCTTTGCTCACTGTAATATTCCTGGGGTATAATGAGGCCAGCTGAAGATGCAGCCTTGGCTTCATCGTATTTTCATATTCTAGGTCACGGGTTTGTCTGAACTCAGACAGTATCTAAGATAAGAAGGCAGCACTTGCCCAGATAAGGAGAGTCACCACGCTGTGAATCAACGTGTGAATGTACAGCACACTTGTTCTTCCCCAGATCTGTGGGTGGGCACACACAGCGAGCTCCTCACACGCCTGGTGCCAACCTGCTCCCTGCTCTGCACGGGGGGAGCCATGCGACACCTCCCTCCCACGCTGTGGCTGCCTGGGATACTCCTGCCACGCTGTCAGGGACATTCGCACCAGCGCTGACTGGGCCCCGACCTCTCCTCTCAGGCAAGCGTGGGGATTCACACGCAGAAGTGGCTGCCTGGGCATTTGTTCAGGGGCAGAACAGATGCGGTTTGCCGAGACCTGGCGAGCGAGGCCTTCGAGAAACGTGGAACTTTCTGCAGGAGCACCTACGCAGGTTGTAAGTGCTTTAAAAATTGCACATGGATTTGTCTGAGCCCACAATTCCCAGGCAGGCAAGTTCTCTGTGAAATTTCTGGAGCTGCACTGAGTTACCATCATGCAAGTTAAGGAGGAAAAAGGTGCATCATGTACTCCTCTAACTTACTAATCACTGCTACCATAGCTGTGGAGAACCCTGCCTATCGTGCCCTGTGTGCTATTAAGGATTCTTGAGAGTATACACACACATAACTAGACTTGTGACATATAGAGGAGTCCACTTCAAAAATAGACTTAACCTATGCAAATAATGCATACAGCGTGTCTTAGATTTCAGAAACAAACTCCAAGCTGTAGTTGGTTTTAAATATCAAAAGGCACTATAAATGCAGTTTTAATCAGAAATTATTTGAATTGAACTGATTTCAAATATCATTTTAATGTGATCCCAAAAGCCCCAGACTTGCAGTTTCAATTTAAAGTTTAAGAACTCCTGAAATACAAATTTAAAGAAAAATTTTTAAGCTACTATCAGAGTAAGATGAGTTCCCAGCTTTTGCTTGTCGTGAATGCTTAAAGATTAGCTTTGACAAATTTCTGACATACTTTCAAATAAGTAAATATGTAAGCAGATGCTTAAAGATTACAGTAATCAAGTTGTAACCCCACTATTACTGAATAATAAAATATTACAGCTAACTGATTTGTACTTAACTATATGGAAAAATGGCACTCAAATTACCATCTTCATACACACTTTCTAAGATATTCTGATTATTTCATTTAACCCCATATAAAAAGAACCAGGATTCACTGGTCTGAAGTTAGTGTTGTCAAACTCAGGAAGAACACTGAGAATAAATGAATTCTCTGCCATCCTGAATAATTTTCAGGGTTACAGGCTGCTGCACTTTCATAGCAGAACTTTTTCAGGACATATACGAGTGCCTTTTTCAGAGGTACACAAGATGGCCAATGGCACTTGAAGGTCTATTAAAAAACCTGTATGTGTTAAGGGTTTAGTTGTTGGAAGGGGAAGGGGGCCAGGGGTCTGTTTAGAAACAAAGTTACTTATTTTTTTTTAAATGATCCACCTTCTACTCTGCTTTCCAGGTACTTGTCCAACTCTGCCTCTCTTTTCACCGCCTCTGGTGATACCTTTGGTGCATTCGGAAAACAGATCAATATCACACTCATGTTGTCTCGACTTCCCTGGTGGAAAAGAAAAAATGATTTGAGAAGGCTAAACACACATCAAAGCATTTTAAACACAGAAAGTCACAAATCATATGGTATCAGAATCCAATTTTCACTATTATGGATTAATATTATCATTAGAATTAATCTCCCTGTACCCCTTACAGAATTCCAGGCCCATTCATTCGGTACAACTCTTTAGTCATTGTCTTCTCCTCTTTTATGGTCTGAAGACTACATGGAGCCAGTTACAGACACCCCATTGTCATCCAGAAACTGACATTAGTAATGAGTGATGTGTAATTGCAAAGTTGTGTTCCATCATTTTGGGAAAACAGCTGAATGGGTGAACAAAACCATTTCTCCTCAAAAGCACTAATCAGGAAGGTGCTGAATTCAGACAGTACTTCCTCCAAAAATCACAACTATTAGGTTTTTTCTTCTCCTTTTCACTTAAAACAATAGAAGTTACGAGAGAACTTGTTAGAAAACCAGCTGTAAGGTAACCAGGTCTTTGCAAAAAATGTTTACATTTGAAACTCCAAATAAAGGAACCCCAATTCTTGAATATTTAAAAATATGAACACATTCTGCTAATGCAAAGTAACTGTTTGGTTTACTTTCAATACCCCTGTGCTTTGGCCTACAAACATGAATCCATAGACTTAACTTTTAACACTAATTAACTCCACTGATATCAGCAAAATTAAGAACAAGTCAGTGTGCAAAACAGTATATGGGTATGGGGAAGTGCTGACAGTTGGCTCCTGCAAAGCTTACAGCATCCACAAGCCACTGTTCCTTTCCTGGTATTTGTTTTAAGAATTACCAAACAAAAATAGTAAACAAAAATATAACCATTATCAATCTGCCAAGGTGTTGGAAAGCAATTACAATTTTCCAGATGGAAAACAATGATCCTGTTAGCCATGTGGGAAGAGCAGGGATGTTGTCTTGTTTCTTTAGCAAAAACGTTGGCTTTTTTACTCTAGGACTTCCAGTTTGCCTTTGCAAAATAAGTATCAAGCTATGAAACTCAGTAACTGCATCATGCTGCAACTTATTAAAACAAAGTAGAAGTTAATGAAGACAAAGTTACATTTTTGTTAAACCAAATAGTATCATCATCTTCTACTTGAGCTCCTTTCAGAGCTGTACCACACAACAGTGAATAAGAAATACAGTAATTAAACCAAAATAAAAACTAACTTAGGAAGTCAGGTCTTCAAAATATGAAGTCAAGGTTCATTGATTCTGCATTTATCTTGATGTAAATATGACAGTAATGTTACTACTATGTGCCCAAGAAAGCAGGGCAAGATTAGGAAGGGGAAAAATACCCTCTAGCCTGATTAAGTCTTAAGAGCTAAGGTTTTGTAAAGTATGTTATGAAATAGAAAAGGGCAGTTATGTCTTTAGCTTGCCCATGAATTCCCATTAGCTCCTAATTTTCCACTGATCACAGTGTATCTGTACATGATTATAACCTCCTAATTAACCAAAACCACCTAGAAAAACATTGTTTCTGTTGTGTGTTCATTCTCCCTCTATCACCATTTTTGTAGGAAACATGGTCATCACTGTCAAAGTCATGTTACCATAAACCACTGAATATTTATAGACTGGAAGCGAAGTTATTATTAGCTTGTTCATAAACTTCTAATAGTGAAAACACAGTAAACTCCTCCTCTCAAGTCTGGCTACCTTGTACAAGCAGGTGTCAACTATCTCATTGCAAACTTTCTCAAGGTCATCAGTGACTTCAAGTCTGGATCTTACAAAGTCACACAGCTCTTCATTTCCCATAACATCCCAGATACCGTCGCAAGCCAGGATGATGAACTGATCATCTTCTTCTGATCTCTCAATTTCATAAACTTCAGGCTCGGGTGAGACCAGCTGTTCTGTAGGACCTTTCCCATGGACACATTTGTAATCGAAGTCCCCAAGTGCCCTTGAAACAGCAAGGGAGCCATTCACACGCTGGATCATTACGGAGCCACCTGCATTCTGGATACGCTCCTTCTCCAGCGGGTTACTTGGTTTGTGATCCTGTGTGAAGAAGTGAACCTTCCTGTTTCGACAGAGCAAACCTCTCGAGTCTCCACAGTTGATGAAGTACGTGTGTTGGGGAGAAATCATGACACCCACAGCTGTTGACCCACTTCTGTCTGCGCCATGCTTCTTCTCAGAGATGACTCTCATGTGTTCATCAATTTGCAGAAAACCTGTTCTGATGCCGCTCTTTACACTCTCCACAGATGGTGGCCCATCTGGCCCTTTAAAATCCTGGTTGCTCGTGATGTGATCTAATAAATGCTCACAGCAGTACTTGGCAACCTGTGATCCAGCGTGCCCATCATAGACAGCAAAAAACGACCATCCATCAAGTCCGTTTGGCAAACCAATCACAGCCGTGTGTGCATCCTCCATTTCCACGCGCCAGCCCTGCATACTGCTCAGACCGTAACGCAGCCCATTCCCCTGCCCCTGGGCATTATGCTTCTCCATCTTTGGCTTGTCTAAAAATGCTCCCATGGTGACCTTCCTTCAGTTCTAAAGGGAAAAAAGAAAGATTGTTAAGATATTTCTTAAACGTCTCGTTTAAAAATCCTGTTGGAAGATATTAAATAATGGTACAAGTAATGTTAAGATGACCAAAATACACAGCTATAAAGCTGATTTTTCTGTGTCTCCAGTCCAATTTGCATTGCTTTCATCTACTTTAAACAGGGACACTACTACTAGCTGAACTGCACTTTCCATATTTATTTATTTTCAGCTGTTTTACTTGAAAAATTTATATTCACTGTCACTCATGGTTCTGACAAAAGCCTCTAATAGAACTATGTATGAAACCAGTTTCAAAGAGGACTTGTTAACTGGCACACATCTGAATGGCTGTTCCCTGCAACTACTGAGCCATGAAAGAGTTCAATGTTTCCAGGACACTGGCATTCCCTAGATCCCTACCTGCTGGCCACAAATTCCTGCTAACACTGCTTTTCTGGTAGTGATGGGGAAATGAAAGCAAACTGATTAGGTTTTTTTTTCAAAATGGGGGTTTCAGGGCTTTTTGGGTTCAGTAGTTATTTGGTTTTCTTTTTTAAACAGCTAAGTTTTAAGAATGACCAAGAAAATGCCAGCGTCTGCATAAAGGAAAAAGCAACACTGGATAAACTAGCAGCAGGACTGGGAAGGAACAGAGCAGCTGTCCCTTTAGGCAGCAGCAAGCCATTAGTTTGGCTCAGCCATCTTGTGAAAGCTCATCCTTAGATTTTCGGTTAAATTACGCAGCAGCTTCTCAGATGTCTGTGCTGCAGATTTACTTAAAACCCTCATGTATTCAGGCTTCACTGAAAGACAATTGCCCCTGACAAGTCTGAGGAAATCTGTTTGGAAATAAAATCACACGTATTGTACATTCTTGGGTGAATCAAGATTCAAGCCAGACCCATACACTGCACACACTCTCCTCCTTCACCTCCTCCTTGGGATGTGATGCAGCAAATATTCATGCTTAAGAGAATAAGAGTTATCTTTGCAGTCAGTGTAAACTGACTGGTTTATCTTCATGGTTTTCACACCCTAACCATCCAACCCACCCTTCTAATCCACATAGCTTTATTTGTGCATTCATTATTAAAAAATCGTACAAAATAGGTCACACATTTTACATACTTGCAAATTATGCCTTGGGAAGCATCAAAGAGTCTGCAGATCACTGTTATACAATACCAAGTAATGGAACAAAACTATGAGCTTTCCTATTTGAAGACTGTGGACAAAAATTAGCTGTGAAAAGAACCTCAGAAACAGATTTTACCTGAGGCCTCAACTAACAGCTGCACTAGCAGAAAAATCAGTACACATCAGGGGTTTTAGAAATGTTTAACTTGACCATGGAATATATTTGACCAGTCTTCTAAGTGACAACATCACGTTTTTATAACATGCTTTTATTGCAATACAGCACCAGCCATTAGTGACACCATATATCCAACAAAGCTCTTCACACTGTCTCTTCCAGCCACTGTCAAACTTTCTGAAAAGCCACTTTCAGAAACATCTGTGTTAAAATAAACAGTCAAGAAATGTTTATATTTGATCTCACCACAACAGTGATTCAAATGTGAGGCATGGGGACTGGTTATGCACTCTTTGGCTCACATGCTTTGCTAACAAAAACAAAACACATACTTCAGCTGTACAGGGATGGCAGCAGCAATTCACCTCGGCTTCCCCTCACCCCAAACCCTGCTCTGGAGTTCTGTCTCTTCTCAAGTGAACACAAAATATTGATGCCCAAGCAAGATGTAACTAACCAACAAAACAGAGTGTGCACGGTGTGTCGTGTCCCAAGCACATGCAGGAGGTTCACATTACTGCAGTTGCTAGGAAAAAAATACGACTTAAGACTTATTTATCTTCACATGCAACTCTAGTGAAGTCAGAGTGATCGAAATAATTACAGAATGCTGCTATAAATCACATGGGGAATTATTTTGCTGAATAGTAATTTTTATTCATTCTATGATACAAGCAGAGTTTAATACTGAATGTTCTCTTTGTTGAGGAGATCATTAAACAAATGCAGATATTCAACTTTTTCACCTTAATTTACAGCTCAAAAAGCAAAAACTGCCCTGGCATATATACTTTTGTGAGGTATTTGACATTACTGCTGTATTTAAAATAAAAGAGGAAAACATTAAGAACAGGGTACAGTTACACTGACCACAAACACTGTTGAAATCCGGACTAAGAAGGGCCATTTTTATTCTAATCCCTCACCTTAGTATGTACACAACATTCAGAGCAGTGCTTTGTAAACTGTTTGTCCTGCTCAGTAGTTTATCATGTAAATTAGAAAGATGTACAGACAGTTTGTGTGAAGTTTTAACAACTACAGAACTGCTAGCACACCTTCTAAGTTAACAAATCACTCTCCATTTAAATACCAAATTGCCTTATCACCTCTCAGAAGGCAACCTGAAAGCTGGTGGTCTTTTAAGCTAAGCTTTGTAGGTGAGATGTTGATCCAAGACTCTTGAGGGGTGAGAGCTGCCCACCATGGATGAGAATTCAGCCAAGCAAAAGGAAAACCACAATGTAGCCATGGAACAACTCTGTCAGAAATTGCCCCCAGCCCACAGCAAGAAGTGATCCCCCTCTGAAAACTGCAATAACAGACTGCAGTTGTCTTCCCTGCCACACTCCAGCTAACCAGACTTCTACCAGAACAGCAGTCTAAACCTGCAGGAGACTAGGCCAGGTTTTCAAAATCCTCACTGTATCTGCAGAAAAAGCATTGCTTACTTGTGGATAGGATGAATGTGACAGACCTTTAGGTTTTTTCTAGAACGTCAGTTCTCATTCAGAAAAATTTCAGTTAAAACTGATCATTCTGTGAATTCTGATCCAATCTCCAATCTAGAACAGGAGAATACCTGCTACTTCTCCCCCCTTATACTTAATGTGTAGTTAAAACCTGAAGAATTTCAAGAGTCTTAGCTATGAAGAAAAAGAATCTTAGTTTTACAAGAAGGGATGGACACACACATAGAAATGCTGACATAAGAAAGTCATGCCTCCTTCCTACTAAAACTACCTTTTAGACCTGTTTTTGAGTCCATATCTACGGAAACATCTTTCACACACTGGTGTCTACCTAAATTATGAGCACATTTGTCATTCTTTGATGAGGTGCTTTGTGCACTACAGTGACTGAGTTGGAATGACACCTTTGGTTAAGCACATAGCTCTGTATGCAAATCTGACTAACCTATAGCTGTGCAAGTGCCCAAGTTACAGCATGACTTTGTTATGTAAAAACACAGACCCAGAACAGACTGCATGCAATTCGTGCAATACATAAAACAGACCCTGAACATGGCTTAACTCAGCCTCTTTTCCTGTCTTCAGTCATCTTTCTTAAGAGGAGCCCTCATTTTATCATCTTTATTCTCCAAATAATTTTACTCTCTTAATCCAGCCACACATTTCTACAATCATGTCAGAAAACTGCCGTCTCATGCAGGAGACAGAACCAGTCCTCTACTCTGGAAGCCTCAACTTTTGGGATGCTTGAATGCTGCACATATGTACTGAAGGAGACAGACATTCTTCATCTTCCTATTAAAGGCAAAGTAAGAGAAAAGGCACTTTAATCATGAAGTTTAATGGCAAACATACACCACCTTTTTTTTTCCTTAAAGAAAGACCATTCTGAACAGCACTGTAAGGGTGGTGCCTTGTAAAAAGGTCAGAGGTGCAATATTTTCTTCATAAATGGTGACTCTCACACATCGTCTGGTGCTACAACTGCACAGCCATCAGCCAAGCAAGCTTCAATTTTAATCTAAGATGATTCTTGGATCACCATTTCAGTATTAGTGCCTTCCATTAGTTTTAGGTCCTAAAAGAGAAGAGCTTTCTGCAGACAAAGTTTCTGGATTTTGGCTCTGAAGAACAGAGAGGCATCTGAACAAAACTAGACGTGAAAATGGACCCCTGTGAACAGAAATGAATGTGCAGGGGGTGCATCTCTGCATCTACAAGTGCATTTTAACCATGATTTCTGAAGCACTGATTTTGTGGAGGTCAAACTGAAGGACAGCCTCTCCAGCGAGTGCACAGAAAACTCAAGTTGTGGTTTGCGGACCGAAAAGTAAGAATACCGTACACAGCCTAGAAAAATCAACACAAATAAAAAGGTCTTGGATGAAACACAAGAGTGCCAAAATTCAAAGGACTGCAGCGTAAGAAACAAAACTGAAATAATGAATGGAGCATGCCAAAGAGTCAGTAGCTAAACTCCTTGAAAGTAGATGCAACTGAAGAACAGAGTGGCAAAGAAAAAGGAGGGTAATTAGTATACCAGGCCATGGACAACCATGGACAACCACAGATACATCACTGGAATGCATGAAATCTCTTTGCCCCTTCATTTGTTCCTCAAATTGTGCTATCCAGGCAGCACAACTGTAATGCTTTCTGCTACACAGGAAAATAAATTTTACTGGTTTGCTATTTGCTTGTTCATTTGCGTGAAGGTTCAAATGAAGATAAGCCCTAAATTGTTCACAAAGGACAGTTAATGCAACTTCACATACCCCTAAGAAATACAAATTTATTTTTCCAAGGAATTTGGACAAAGATTTGATCGTTTTGTCCAAGAAAACTAGCCACCCCCATCTGAAACTTTCACTTGAACAGTATGTAAATTAATAATCCTTTTTAAACAATGTTCAAGTTGTATTCCTTCCACTAGGATAAGCTGCTTACATGAACCACACTGAAGCCACAGGAACTTGTTCTAACTAAGCTGAGAAATACCCCCACACTCCAATTTCCTGGAACAATCCTCCCAGTGACATTACACCCCATGTGTTGTAATGAGCACCACAGAGAAAGATTACAACCTTTACTTGAACTACAGGACACAGAGCAAGTCACCAAATTATACAGACTGCTACTGACTAGAAAAAGGGCATTTGTTCACTTCAACTCCAGCCTGATCCTCAGTAGTTTTCCCTCTGCCTTAAGCAGGCTGGATGCAATAGCAGACAGCATGTAATTGTGCAAACGTGGAAACATTTTCAGCAGTTACAGTCTCTTGAATGAAAAACTGACAGTACATACTGGATGCCCCAAATCAATTAATTTTAACAAACAACATGTCAGAGAACATCACAGGGATCGGAAGAATGACTAAAATAAAACAGAACACGCAGATGAGGAGACATAATTACACCACAGTCATGGGCTGAATGAAGTCATGAAAAAGCTTCTTGCCAATGAAACTATTTAAAAACTATTGAAGGCTATATGACTGAGTTCTGGCACTCACAGTTCGAAACATCAATAAAACACCAAAAAATTACAGTTGATGTTTCTGAATGTGTACTTTCAGACACAGGAATACATGGCCAGCTAGGAGACGTGAACTGCTTATGAAAAAGAAGTAAAAGAAATAAAATACAGAAGTGGGGCTATTTCAATAAACACAGACTAACCCACCATTTCCCCACCAGAACATTTGTTTCTTGGGGATGCAACTGTAGTCTGTTTTATATTTCAGTAAGACAATTGCAAAAGAAGAACATAAACTACCCATATGGATAAGAAAATTTCTAATAACATTAAGGACTTTTGGTTTACAACAGATCTAGGAGGTATGGCTTGTGCAGACCAAAACAAAAAAACAAAAAAACAGAGGAAGCAAGTTAATAACTCTGTGTGTATGAAAGAAAGTATGAACTGTTCCAAACTTCCCCAACTTACCCTCCCTCTCTCCCAGTAATTAATATGCAACAGTGATGGCTATTACAACTTCACAGCACAGCAGAAAATACTAAATCACTGCACCTCTGATACAAACGCCTATGAGCTGTGACCTCTTAATAGCTGGTCCACAGGCACTGCCATTTCACTGAGTTAAGTTGTTTGGAGAGTTGTTTTTCTTAAACGTAACTTCTGCTTAAAATCTCTTCTTGCTAGGAGCTGACAGCCTTTCCAAATGCCTCCCTGTACTAAGCAGCAAAATATTTTATCCCACGTGGTGTGCATGGCAGGTGGGATTTAGGAGAAGACTATTAAAGCCTTCTGGAACACAGAAGGTAACCATTTCTAAGTTAACACCCTCCCTCCAACAACATGTTTCAGCTTCTTCTTAAAACATTATCTTCTGCTCCTACCTACTTTTCCTGCAGACAACTAAACCTGTTCCAAGGTTAAATGAGAAGCTTCTCAATATGAGTGTATTTTGGCTGAGGTTCAAACTCTCTCCATCAGAAACATGTGTAATCTGATTTTTGCAATAGGAAGCCCTGGACATTGAAATAGGTAATTCCCCTTAACAAACTGTTCCTTCAAAAGTTTGAAAGATGGTGATGTAGTTTCAAGAATTCTTTATGGAGTTAATTTTGCAATCTGGTCAGTTATGGAAGAAACTAAGTTCTTTCCAGAATCACCAAGACCACTGCTGGAAATGAAAAATCTCAACATTGATTCTGAGAAGAGATACAACTTGCATCCATGAGTGCCAGCCACTCATCAGGATCCTAACACGACTGGCGCTCTCAGAACACTATTAAGTGAGTATTTCTTGGCCCAGACAGAATTCTTGCTTCTTTCTAAATATCTGTTCTACAAATTAGAAGTGGGAAGGCATAAGAGAAAAAACCACAGCAGCATCAAAGTACGAGCAGCCCAATCACTATGAAAAACTATGTAGACAACCAAAATGGCACTAACAAGAACTATGAAAATCAATGAGGTAGCTCTGCATAAATTCATGTGCTGCTGTCTGAACAACATGAGAATGAAAACACCAAGGTCCTTGCTTGAAAGCATTAATAAGCAGAAAACATGCCCATGCTGCTGCTGAGTTCAGCACCTTTCTGGTTATACTTCATTTTCCAAAGATTTCTTACTTAGAAGTGTTGGAAGATAAACAAAAGACACCCATTTTAGACAAAAAGCTTAGACAACTGCTTTGTTAATAGTGCAGAAATTCCTGCAGGCTCCAGCCAAAATTCAGAGCCCCACTGAAGCAACAGAAAAAAAGAACTGGAAGATCCAAGGAAGCTGCAGTCTGTGTAGACAGAATTTGAGAGAAAGAAAGGCCTTGCTTCAGTTTATATATCAATGAGATGCAGTAAGATTCAAATTTTTTGAAAGAGCAAGGCAAACAAGTGAATTGAAGGATTCCAACCAAGCTGCTCATGACAGAAGGAGTACACAGTGCTACACAGCCATTCCAACAGAACTCCACACAGCAACAGTTTCACCACAAAGAAAACATGGGTGAAAAGGAAACAGAAAGAGACAACCCAGAAGAATGGAGCTATAGTAAGTCATAAAAGTTGAATTACAATTTTTCCAGTATTTGTAATACCACGAGTGCTCTGCCAGTGTCATTTCTCATCATAGCAGATCAGTTCCCCACTCTTAAACACTGTGGGCCTAACTGAAAACTCCTACTTGAGTACAAGCCACTTAGAGTGCAACAATTTAACAAATCTGAACATATCAAATAATTAAAATAATAGCTAAAATCCCCCCCTTTTTTTATTTATCTGTTATTTACAGCTTAAAGTCTCAATATCATTATTCACTGTCAGTTTTACCAGTCAAACAATACCTGTCACACAAAAAAAAGTTAAAGATTCACAGAGGAAAGTTTTCTTTAGAGGAAGGCTCACGTAATTCCACTGCCATTTCTGTGTCAAAGGAAAAAACCAAACCTAACCAAACAAAAAGCATTTACTTTTTTTATCAAGTTCAGCTAAACCTATTCAGAAAAATCAAGACAACTGGGGAGTCCTAGCCCATCCTGCCCCTATCCAAAAGAGTGAAGATTTGGGTAAAGAGCCTGTAGACCAGAATGGCTTTTGTCCATGACTGTTGTGGTTGTTCTAGTGCAACTGAAGTCAAGCTACTGCCGATTTGTCTTGGTCAGTGTTTTAGCTAAGTGTTAAAATAAACCAGGAAAAAGATGCTCCACAGAAAAAGGTCCCGATGGGATTATTCGCTGAGAATCCAAAAACAAAGGGAGGGTTGAATGACAATAATTTAAAAAACAACAAAACAGCAACTGTATTAACTGAACTATTCCTGAAATATGGGAAAAAAATTATACTCACACAGTCACTCTCAGTTCAGGAAGCTGCCATTTTTTTCACAGTTGATATTGTTTGTTGCCTGTGGTAATGTGTACAAATTCTTACAGAAACCCACCATCCCTCTGTTGTATTGTTTCACTGATAACTTCACCACAAACATCTTAAAAATTTAGTTAATACAGTCCTATATATTTCAAGAAAACTGAACACATGGAATCATCCCTCTATCTGCTCCTTAATTTCTCCTGTGTTTCTAGTTGCTCACCAATGTCACTGCTCCTTTTAAAAATTAATTATTTAAAGCTTTCAAACTTCAGATCTTCCTAACTTCAACAAGAGGCACCAGCCAACTGTTCATGGCTTGTCTTATGAGCAAGTAATTTTAACAATATGGCAGAATGAAACCCCAGAGCAAACAAAGTTTGTACAGATAGCGCTTGGGAGTAAAATAAAAATAAACTATTTTGAGACACAACCAGTATGCATGTGCCCAATAATTAGAAGATGACGTTTGCATGAAGGCCCCAAAACTTCCTGTTTAGTCAAGCACTCAGTATTATGGAATAATACACAAGCAATTTCCCAGACCCTTCACTTAACATGAAAACATTTGTGGGGTTCTAATCTCAGCAACATTAACACTATTCTGGTGAGGATATAGGAAAAGCAGCATACAGGAGAGACTTGAAACCTGATAACTACACATGGGAATAAAATGGCAATAAAATAGGAAATGTTCTGAAGTTACAGCTTGAACTTGGCTTTGCTTGCAAGGAAATGACATCAAAACTATGCCAGAAGCACATTAAGACCTGGAAGTCAAATCCTCAAAGCTTAGGAAAAGCTAGAGTTTGCTCATTTGTACACACACAGAGCTTTTATTTACAAAGCTATTTTGCCCTCATGTCCTCAGCATTCCTATCTCATTAAAAGAACAAGGACAGAGGATGACTGCTGCAATAAAACAGATTTTTCGCCCAAGACTACATAAAAATATAAAAAAGAAACCAATGAAAAAACCAACCCTTGTTCCTAGCCTTCTATGCAGACAGAAGCTTTCAGGACAGAAGGCTTTCCTCTGAGGGGCACACTGACTGCCAGGTTCACTTCTATCACTACCAGCAAAGAGGTGATCTGCCCATGATAAACAAGGCAGTAAAGGTGCTCCTCTCACTCCAAACCAGGGCTCATGACAGCTCTAAACATTCTGGTCACCTAACGAGGACATTGTCGAATTCACCTGTTCTTCAAAAATCAAAGCTGAGCCAATGCCAGCACTTCCTAAGCGTACAGGGCCTTGCTCTGCAGCCTCAGAATGGTTTTTTACAGAGAGCAGCAGCAGCTGATTTTTAACAAGGGTCTGTCCAAATACTTACTGTAATTGACTGAGGGAACTAGAAAATTATTTACTGACAGCAACTGATTCTTTCTTCATTAAATTTTCCTACAGTTTAATGCTAGCTGCTTAACCGCCCACATTTTTCCACATTCTGCACTCTTTTCCAAAGACTGGGTTTTACTTAACAGCTGGAGAATTCCTTAAACTCATCTCCAAACACAAAGAGCTCAGGCACAGTTTACACAGTTCTCGTGGCTACTGCATTTTAGAGTATTCCTAAGGACAAAATACCACGGAACTTAATGGATAAATAGCTATGATATATGGTCAAGAAGAATACAGGCTACCATTCAAATTTCAGATGACAGGGACAGTTGGCAGTAAAAATGAATTGCACTCATAGATACAGGAAATCCTTCAAGTTACAGCTGAGACCCAAACATGAGAGCACATTTCATTCTCTAGTCACAATCCAGCAAGGCATTTAAGATGAGAGCAACATCACAAATCTGAGTAGTCCCACATAATTCAGCTGCATGTGGCATAAGCACACTGAAGTGCTTTGCTTTATTTAAACTGCAGCTATCAAAATACAAGTCACGTTACACTTGAGTTTGTTGGGTTTGTAAATTATTATCTTAGAAGACTTTAGAGACCTTTTTATCTACTAAAATATTCTTACTTTTGAGAACTAACCTGTTAGCAATGAAGAAGCTAACGTACTTTTTTGTCTCTCTGAAGACTGCATTTCTCTACATTTCAATATTGAAACATGGTTAGCCAGTTTTGCTTTTTCCTTTGTAGCACTCTTAGATGCTCTTTTGATACACATAGATATATACTGCTATAAAGCTTACACTCTAAACAGTAGAAGTGTACTTCATTGGAACTGTCAGTGAAAGAAGTTTTTATTCTGTTGTTTTAGTCACTATAAACACCTTTTGAGAAGAGTTGTTAAAAAAATCTGAGCAACTGTGTCATATATTTATAAACACACACTGTTCTGGAGACTCCAACAGGCAGCTGAAATATCCATTAGTGAATTGTACTGGTATTTGTGTTTAAACACAAACAAAATAAATAAGAAAAAAGATAGCAACTTGACAGAAATTTGTAACTCAGTATGTGGTTTAACACAGAGCAGAGTTTAGCACACAAATACAGAAAAGCAAACCTTGCAGCAGTGGCTTAAAACCAGTAACACCCAGTGGTTACTGCTTCTACCCAGGAACAAAAATTGGCCTATTCACTCCCATGGTATCACACTTGCTTTCCCCTCCTGCCCTGATTACAATTCCCTGGGTCTAAACATTCTTCCCAGTCTTAAGAGTCAAGTGATTTACTCTAGAAATATTAAATCTTAATAAATGCTAAATTTGTTCCTTCACAGACAGAGAGCAACATATAGAAGCTCCAAGTAGAAAATGTTATCTCCACTGTGATCTGCACTACATCATGGCTCAAATATATGAATCCTCCTCTGAAAATATTTTTTAGCTCTGGAGAATGGAATGTACATAAAATGCCATAAAATGCACATTTATGCACATTCCCTGGATCTTCCAAATATCCTAAGAACACTGTCATTTTTTCAGGGATTACATATTGTATACAAAGATTTGATACTTTGCATTTGCCATTCATTCAATGAAGAGGATTGTAGTTAAGCATGTGTAAATGTTACAGAAGTTTATTTCTTATCCTACTATTCTAAACTGAAATTTGGATCATGTGATTAAAACTACAGAGATCAGTAAGAGTTCAGCAGCCAAGTATTATCCAAAAAGAGATTAATTTCCAAAAGAACAAATGAGACTACAAGTTGCATCATTAAGAAAGAAACAGATGATACATCAATTTTTTTTAATAAAAAACTAAAAGTCAAGTACAATTTATGAGAAAAGAGGAGCAAAAAGTACAAAGGTCCACATGCTATAGTAAGAATAAATGCAGTTTGGCTCAGGTTTAACTATGATAAACCACTATTGTCTCAACTTCAAACTTTACTACTATTCAAGTCTTTAAAATGCCTCTGGTTTGCAGAGGCAAAATGAAAACAGTTATTTTATGGTACTTCCCATTCTAAAACTTGTTTATTTATTAGCACAACCTGCATCATTCCATCACTTAATTGCAAGGGTGTTCTGCTCAGCCAATTACGTAAGTATTTTGTACATCAGAATAGACCTGAACACATAAAAATTAAGCCAATAGCAGCCAACATTTTACTGAGAAATATGCTATTCTTAATTTATATTTAGGTAATCTTGCAAATGCAGCTGCTTTACATTCCCTAGTTCCACTAAAAACGAAAAGTGCAGTAAGATCTCTTATTGACAGCTGCATTCAAAAACATACCAGTTACATAAGTTTGCAAATTATACTGTGCCAGAGTTAAATATCTAAGCATTTTAACGACAGTTCTCAAAATGCTATCTCAGCAAGAATGACTCAACTCCACTGTATAAGCTGCACTCCAGATAAGAAGCAACCGGCTTGATTTTATAGGGAAGAAAAAAAAAAAAAAACAACAAACCAAAACCAACAACAACTTTTTAGTATTCTGCTTTAATTCAAATTGCTCTGAGTTCTGCTTGTTTGGACCTGCAAGCTTCACCAGTCATTTGGCATTTCCATCTCTCCTCGCTTTCAACAGAAGTATCCCAAGCATACTTATAGACAGTTAAGGAAATACTTGGAAAATAGGTATAATTTTCTACTGTACCTCCAGGGGAGAGATTTACCTGACAACCACCAAGCAGAGGACTAGACCTGTAAACCAGAGCTAGGCCTTGCTTGTATTTGAGAAGAACGTGGCTATGCCAGAAGAGAGTCAGAGGACAGACAAACTCTGTCCACGTTTATCTGAGGATTTTAACAGAGATCTCTATGAGGAAACATTAATAACTGGCACGATGCCTCAGCAAGTCTTTCAGCCCAGTCTCATCTACAAAAGGGAGACCCAGAAAGGCCTGGGAGTGAAAACTTTAGGAGCAGCTTATGCTGGTGCACCAATCCAAGCTGCTGTCCTTTAACACCTTCCCTTTGAACACTACCGTGATTGGATAGGTAGAGTGCAAAACTTCCCTGGCCCACGTTTTCTCTGATGTTATAGAAGAAACTATGAATAGCAACAGACGGGAAACTATCACAGAAGAAATGTGGCTAGAAATTGCACAATTCTCGGTCATTTGGCAACTCACTCAGGGTCCCAAGTAACAGCAGCCATGCAGCCTTAATTCCACCAGTACTTCACAAAACCTGCTTCAGCCACCTAATCGCTGAAACAGCTCAGGAAAGTGCTACAAGGGCTCCTAGAATCAGAAGAGTTAGAACTTCTACTTTATAAATTAATTCTGCTTACTCTGATGCTAAATATTACAATCTACGGAAAACGTATCACCTACCTTCTTTCCAGCTACTGCTCTCATGATCTAAAACTGTCTTCTACTTAAAAAAATAAAAATAAAAATTTCCTTTGGATTAAATATCTTAAGGACTTTAAATCTTAAGGTTGCCACAGAGGCCACCTCAGCGCACAGCACTTTCCATTTGACAGAAGGTACAGCTCAAAAAAATATAGTTCTTCCCAAGTGCTACCGTAAACTTAAACATTAGTTCCGTAACCACAAAATTTTGCCATCCACATGGCAATACTAAGAAATATTTTAATCCTACCAAATGAATACAAATACATATCAAACAGATGTCTGCAAAATCAATTCTCCTGAAACTGTCAACCTCCCGCCCGTCTTAACGTTGTATCACAGCTACTAAAATACAATCTAATGTAACATAAAGGTTAGACGTATGCTCAGAACCTCTGGCATTTCTCAAGCAAGCCCAATTACCCAGCACATCACCGCACAACTTTCTGACCGAGGACAGCATTTTCTTCCACGGACTTTTACCACGCACGCTGTGACAGATCACAGATCGTCAGCGCAACCTTTGCTCACGACAATGCTTTCAAAGGCACCGAAATCTCTCACAAACTTTAAACGCCCGAAAGGCGTTGGCGAGGGAAAGGCGCCCGCTGCATCACAATGTCACTATTTGGGGAGCGCTTGATGCTTCGACCCTCGCCAGGGTGGGGTGTTTTATAAATAGATGCGTGTTGTTGTTTTTTTTGTTGATTTTTTTTTTTTCCCGGGGCAGTGCCGTGCCCCGAGCGTTTGGGTAGCGATGGGAGAGGAGGCTGTTTATAGCCTTTATTAAATGAACTCTGGGCGAGGAAAGGAGGGGGCAGGGAGAAAGGGAAAGCTGCTGCTCCTACCTGAGCCAGGCCCAGACCCCGCTGCTCACCCTCCTCCCGCCGTGCCCGGGGGGCTGCGGGGACATCCCCACCCTCAGCAGGCGCCTGCAATGCAGGGGCTGCGCAGGGGGCTCCCGGCAGCGGCATCGCAGCGGGATCGCTCCCCCCTTCCCCTTCCCCATCCATCTCCCTCCCTCCGGCCCCCCGACCCGCTCCCAGCTGTGCCGCCGGGGATGGCGCCGAGCTCCCGCGCTCTCCGCGCTCCGCCGCCCCCGGTTGTTTACAGGCCCCGGAGCCCCGCAGCGCCCCGGCCCCGCCACCCCCTCACCCCGCCCCGGCCCCGCACTGCGCAGCGCCACTTACCCNCGGAGCGCCGGCCGCGGACGGACGGACGGGCGGACACACGGACACACTCGCACTGCGCTGCCGCCGCCGCCCCTCTGCGCAGGCGCGCACGCCGCAGGGGAGGGGAGGCGGGAGCGCGCGCGCGCGCCCCCGCGCCCTTTCCCTCCTGGCCGTCTCCCTCCCCCGTTAAAAACAAACAAAAAAAAATATCAAATCATTAAAACACCCCAAAAAAACGCCAAATGGAGCTTTTCAGATGAAAAAAAAAAGAAAGAGTGAAGAAAAAAAAAAAAGGCGGAAAAAGAAAAAAGAGCAGCACCCCGGCGGGTACCCGGATGTCGGACGGAGCGGGGCCGTTACGGGTATTACATCACCCTCCGCCCCGGGTCCCGCGCCGCGCCGCGCGGGGCGCTGACGTCATCGGCCCCGCCCCTGCTCCTGAGGGGGAGAGGCTGGCGCGAGAGCTGGGGCGGCTGTTCGCCATCCCGATCCAAATCGGGGTCCCAATCCCGATCCAAATCGCGATCCCGATCCAAATCGCGATCCCGGTCCTGTTCCGATTCCGATCCGAATCCCCGTCTCAGTGCGGTGGCGGCAGCAGCTCAGCCCACCTGAGGACGATGGAGCGCATAGTGGGTCCCGAGGCGCTGGCGGGATCAGCCTCGTCTCCCTGAATCGCAGACTCATTTAGTTTGGAAAAGATCTCTGGGATCATCGAGTCCAACAGCACCGTGTCAACCAGACCATGGCACTGAGTGCCATGTCCAGTCGTTCCCTAAGCGGTGATTCCATCACCTCCCTGGGCAGCCCGTTCCAATGTCTAATCACCCTTTATGTGAAGAAATTCCTCCTGCTGTCCAGCCTGAACGTCCCCTGGCACAGCTTGTGACTGTGTCCTCTGCTCCTGAGGGACTCCTGCTCGCCTGAATCGGAGCCCCGCAGGATTTCCCGTTGGAAGCACAACCGCTGGCAAAATCAGCAGCGGATTACCACTAATGAACGCATAATGGGTTTAATAATCCCATGGGTTTCAGCCCCCTTTGATGAAGGCTGGCCTGTGGACAGAAGACATGGGAGTGTGTTCATGAAGAGACTCCCCCACCAGTCTGCAGGGAACAAATTGGAGGAGAAGCTTTTAGACAAACCTCTGTTTTGTCTCAAGGAGGGGAGGAAGATGCTCAAGGAGGCTGATTGGAGAGGGATGATTCTGGGAGGAATGGCTTATTCCAGCAAGCCAGGGTTAGACCTCGTATCTGGGGATTTCTGAGGTGGTGTGAGTGCCAGGAGGAGTGCTTCAAGGGGAGGATTAGGAATGCATGGTAGCTCTGAGGATGTGAAGAAGGAATTGAATACAAAGGGAGAGATGCTGAGGACTGGGAAAGGTGAAGTGGCTGCTTGGCATGGTTGTCTAGATAGTTTCCATCTTTAACAGTAATTGCAGCAAACAGCCATATGTTAATGGCTTTAAACTGAGAGTAGTTTTAAAATGGAAATTATGAAGAAATTCTTTACTGCGAGGGTGCCGAGGCCCTGGCAGAGGTTGCCCAGAGAAGCTGTGGCTGTCCCATCCCTGGAAGTGTCCCAGACTAGGTTGGACGGGGCTTGAAGCAACCTGGTGTAGTGGAGGGTATCCCTGCTCATGGCAGGCACTTGGACCTGGATGGTCTTTAAGGTCCTTTCCGAACCAAAGCATTCCCTAAATTGAATGTTCGGAGAGGCCTCCAGTTGCAGTTTATGTTCCCACTGTCGATAACCATTCGTGCAGTTCATCAGTGACTAAGGGCAGTTTACACCAAAACCCTGCCCGGAGAGAGCTAAAAGAGCTGTGAAAAATACAAGGAAACCTCATCGCTGCGTGGCTTTCCTGTGACAGATGAACTGACAATTGCAGAATCTCCATTTCCCGTTGCTGCCTGGGGCTGGATGGAATGTTTGGACCCAATCTCCCTGTATTCACCCTAATCGTGATCCTTATCACGATCATGAGCACTGCTCAGTCTGCTCAGTGTTCTGGTAACTGTTAAGGGCCTTTAGTTTAGAAATTTCAGTCCTTTGTAGTTAAATGCAATAAAATTTGTTGGTGGAAACAGACCTTTAGAGAGATTTAAATGCAAACCCTAACCCTTCCCCTCTCAAGATTACAGAGTTGTAATCTGCAGGCATGTGCCATGTTCCTTTACCCTCTCCATTTAAAAAGAAATTTAATTTTTCACCCCCTTTTCTACTTTAATAAAGCTCTCCTAGGACTTCAAATTATATATAATCATGGATTTCATTTAGATTCCATGTTACCTACATTACATTTTGAGTGGAGTTTTCTTAAAATAAAACTGAATGAAAACATGGCCCCGTATCTTTTTGGTGATGCCCTCATTTTAAGCTGCAAGAATGTAATGACAGCAGAGAGTTTGCTGCTCTCATTTGCTATTTATACATTTTTCAGGGGAAATTGGATGAAGTCAAATTACTACAATATTTTCTTAAAGCATAACTTTTATTTAGTTCCCTAGATTTGCTTGGCCTGTTGCACTGACAATGGTAATAAATATTTACAAGAAATTCAAGCATCACTTTTAATTAGGATAAAACAGCTGTGTATATCATATCCCTCTACTAAATGTATTTGTAGTTCATGAGACTACATCTCTCATCATACAACTCTTTATTTTCTCTTTAGCTGTACATCAAGTTGTGATACAGATGGTTGGGACCTGTAGTCACCACAGTCATTAGCACCACAGTAACAAGAACCATTGTGAAACTCAACTCTGTATCATAAATCATTTATGAGTTATTGAGAAGGATCATATTTCACTGTTTGGAACAAGAAAATTCTTTTATCGTTATAGTCATATTTAAAATGGTGTGTTGCTCCCCAGCCTATTTTTAGAAAATATTATTTTGGACAATTTTAATTCTATTTCTTGTTACAGCTTTTTAAAAGTCTTTAGATGGATGGTAATTGCCCAGAGTATTTCTAAAAAAAAAAAGATATGAAATCCTGTGTATCTAAATAAACAGCTCTTTTGTCACCAATGCACAGTCAGTTATTGCAGGCAGGAGGATGACTTTGTCCTGTCTATTCATTAAAACTCAATTTAGAAAATTCCACACTTAGCCCGATGAAGCTGTTCCCAATGACATCATTTCCCATAAAAAGAGAAAATGGGACCGCAGTTGCTACTGGGATCACATGGCAATTTAACTGCAGTTTGGAATCAGCTTCCATCGCAATGGCCATACTCTACAAGCTGCTGTAATCTCTGCATGCTGTATTGCCCAACACCCCTTTTAACTTTCTGGCTTAATACCAGTGATTAAATTTCTTTTATTGTAAGGTATGTCTTGAAGTATCAGAGTTTTGTCTGTGTTTTCTTTAAACAAGGGACTTTTAATATCATTATCACAGGATCACAGAATCATGGAACAGCCAGGTTGGAAAGAACCTCTGGAGATCACCCAGTCCAACCCCCTGCCATGGCAGGGTCACCTGGAGCAGTGACACAGGAATACATCCAGGTGGGTTGGGAATGTCTCCAGAGGGGGAGACTCCACAGCCTTTCTGGGCAGCTTGTTCCAGTGCCACTGTCAGTGTAAGAAGTTCTTCCTCATGTGGTGGTGAACCTTGTTGTGTTTTAGTTCATGGTCTTTTCTCCTCATCCTGCCTCTGGGCACCACCAAAAAGAATCTTGTACCATCCTCATGGCATCCACCTTTGCAGAATCTCCATTTCCCGTTGCTGCCTGAGGCTGGATGGAATGTCAATCTCAATGTGTATGCATTGATGAGATCCCCTCTCAGTCTCCTCTGGACTAAACAGGCCCAGCTCCCTCATCTCTCCTCATAAGAGGGATGCTCCAGACTCTTGAACATCTTTGTGGCCTCTGCTGGACCCTCTCCAGTACCTCTTTGTCTTTCTTGAACTGAGACCAGAATTGAACACAGGGCTCCGCATGTGGCCTCACCAAGGCAGAGTAGAGGATGTGTTGTATCTGTGAACTGTTGTATTGCACCATTTAGATTTCTTGGCTTCTCAGAGAAAAAAACTGAACTTCTCTCATCTGAAACCTTAGTTTCAGCTTCCCTTACTTACTGTCCCTGTTCCTCCTCTCTTTTATGGTCTGACATGAATATCTGATGTAGGTGGAAAATAATACATTTCAAGTTACTCTGCAGCCTAAAAAGTTGGTGTTTTGTTTTGTTTGGAAAAGGATTTGTATCACCTGGTAATACTCATCTAAATATTAGATGTATAATCAAGCTGCTGTCCAGGCTGCCTTGGTTTGGTGGAAGGAGACAGGTGATCATTACTGTCATGTTTTCGCCGGTGTCTGGAGCAGGTTGGGTGAGTCCTTTGAAGGTGACTTTTTTTCTCTTCTGTAGTTTCTGTGAGTTCAGAAGAAGCTTAGATGACTACTTAGACTAGATCCTTAATTTTTAAATAGCTAAAATTAATTAATTACCTTAGACCTTATAGATGCTTAGAGATTATCTACAGAAATCTTCATATTAATGATATGTGTGACCTGTGATAGTGGGATGTTGCCACAACTTCATGTGTGGCTTGGGAAGTACTGATGCCCTGCCCCATCCCTTCTCCAGGGGCCTGCACCTATTTTTGGAATCCCAAAGCCAGATGGATGATCACCCTGCAGGCTTTCCATCTTCCTGGTGCTATTCCTGCAGCACCCTGGTGTGATGACACCTGTAGGGATCTGCTCAGGCTGCTGTGCCATAGGGAGCTCTATAAAATGCCGGTACTGTAGCGATGATTAATAACCACATGATGTTTAAATCATCAAAAGCACACACCTAGGGTGTATCCTGCATCCAAACTGAATTTATCTGAAGGATGTCACAAAGATTTTGGTCATCACATGCAAACACCCTGCATTCTTGAAATGCAGCACTTTTGATTTAATTCCCTTTCTGCTGGACTCTTGAAAAATGCTTCCCAACCTGCCATACTTGGTTCCCTCTGAGACCAGATCCATGCTCTGCTGATCGCTTTAAAAAACAACAGTTATGACCTCATTTAAAAACCAAATGCTGGTAATTTTCAAACTACAGAATTAGGTACAAAAACATTAGGGCATCACAGTGTGGTTTTCTTATTTTAGCTGTAAGTGAAAGCAAGTGATGCTCAGTCATGAGTTTTATTTTTCCAAGGAGAATTTGCTGATGAAAGTAACCTATAATTCAAGAAAATCAGCAAAAGCAAAGTACAGTAAAGACCAAAATATCAACAGAAGCAAAATCCTTTTATGCTGAAAATTAATATAAAACATATTCAATGTAGAAACATAATAAAAATACAAAGCTTGTAAAAATAAGCACAATAAAAAAATAAAGCATGATAAATATAAGCATAATACAAAATAAAGAATATAAAATGCAAGCATATAAAATATATTATAAATTAATAAAAGATAAAAAGGAGAATAAAAGTAATATATTTACCATTAATATAAACTAGTACATAAAAATATTATTAATATTCTAAAATATTGAGGAGGGGTCATCCCTCCATTTCTCTCTTTTTTGTATATGAAATATGGGAAAAGCATGGCATCTCCCAATTTCTTCAAAAGCCTAAAGATGACAAAAATCCAGGCAGCTCAGGAAGAGAAATGCAGTTTATTGAGGTTTTCAGAACTCATCTGCAAAGCACCTGCATTTCACATGTTCCTTCTATCTGTAGCAAAATGTCACCGAAGACCCAGTGGCTAGGAAAATTTGCTTTTTCTGTGACATGGGGAAATTAAAAAAGAATGTCAATATAGTCTACAGGAATTTTTAAGAAAATTAAAAATGAGGGGAAAGAAGAAAAACATTTAAACAGTGATTTTTCCCCCCCTCCCTTTAGAATCTGTGCTGCCTCAGTAGTTGAAATGGAAAAGTCTTGCTAGAAAGCCCGTGTGTCCTGAACATGTTATGGAAAAAGGGACAAAATAACCACGTCTGATGTCTGAAGAAGCGCTGGCATGGTTTGCCTGCCTATGCCAATTCATTTTGGCCCCTGTCCCTGAGCTCTCCACCAGTTTCTCAGCAGTACAATGCATATGGTCTCTTTGGGACCATCTGTGCTTCTCCGCAGCACAGAAACCATCAATCAGCTTAAAGCCACATTAGGAGACAACATAAGTTGATTTGAAGTATTTAAAAGGCTGGGGCAGATTAATGCACACCAGGACTCCAGCAGGGATACAGTTCGTTCCAGCACAGAGGGGTACACATCTTTTAATCTTCATCACTGGACACCAAGAAATGCCTATGTCTTGGTATTCAGTTTCTCAAAGTTTGATTCTCTTGACAAGATCTTCTTTTGCTACAAGACAAGCTGTGAGGTGGAGAACACCCAGAATATTTTATCAGCCAGGCTTTTGCCTATTCTATTCATTAGAGGCTCTTCTCTTTTCAAAATGGGAGAGCACGTGGGAGTTGCTGTTTTTGTTTGCTCTCGGTCAGTGCTGGGAGGCCTCACCTTGTCCTCACAGGAGCCGGTGACAAAGCTGCCACTGACCTCGGCGTCGCAGGATCAATCCCCCAGTCATTAGAGCGCTGTAAAAACCGCTCTTACCCAGCCAGTTGTAATGGGCCTGCCCACAATTGCCGGTTGTTTAACCTAAGAATTACCTTAGCAATCACAGCTGAAGTTACATGAGAGACTGACGATGTGTAAGGATACTCCATCCTGAGTCATCAAGAGTCTTATGATGCTCTTAAGGGGTTTATAATTATTAACATCCAGGCAAGAGACTCTGAAATTTGATGAAGACTGAAATTTCCAGAGGGAGGGAGATTAGTTGGGATGAGAGGATAGAATTTATATTCTGTAAACTCCCTTTTTTCCCCTTTTGTCTTACCAGTCCTTTTCTTCTTTCAATAGTCACATGTAGTCATCTTCTTTGTACAACCACATACAACTTATGCATTCATTCACATAAATGTGTTTAATCAGTTGTCTCTTTTAAGAAGCTGTTAGCTGGGACACAGCTGAGCACATGAATTTTTGTGTCAGTTAAACAGTTAAATTAAGCTAAAAGCAACCTGTCTGAATCAAATAACGAAGGCATGGAGATATTTAAAATCTAAACATTACTCAGTATTTTGCAAAATAAGTTTTCCACAGTACCAAGGATTCTGGAAAGTCCCGGATTTACAGGATAATCCTGGTCTGGAACTGGATTTTTGCCACCTATGCCTCTTTTTATTTGACAGGATAACCAAAGTTTAAATTTAGTTTCATGACATAGGTGCTGATGGGGTATGACTAAGAAGTAAAGACATTGTTTCATGTTTGCTGGCATAAGGGACATGGCAAAAATGGATATGAGATCACAAGTTCCATGTGTTGGCTTAGGAAAGTGAAACAAGCAGCAATTTGGATTTTTAGCATTTCTGACAACCCTCACCCTGCAGTGACGGTGTTCTGTTTCATTGGGGATGGTGCAGAACAAAATATTAGCAAAACAACAGGGGCCATTATGGAAAGAAAGTGCTTGTTGTGCAGTTCAAGCCCAGAGTCTTCGGAGAAGGAACCTCTCAGGAAAGGAAAATCTCGTGTTGCAGGTCACATTAGCATACGTTCTTTTGCAGAACCTTTAAGTGGAAGTAACGTGGTAATCAGAGGATTACTCAAAACATGGATGCTACTTGGAGATAATCCAAGTCTCCACCCTAACCAGAAAGGTATCCTTCCTTCTCAGGAAATTTCAGTTAGTCCAAGGGATTAGGACAGCTACTTCTTGAGGCATTGTGAATGTGATTTCTTTTAAGGATTTGAAACATGTTTATTTCCTTGCTTGTTTTCTTTCTTTGTAGTATACGACTCCCATATTTATTATAAAATGATGTTTCCATTCTCTTTGTGTGTGTAAAGGCATTCACTATGTTTTTACAAAGTCATTGGTTTTTTAGTTTTTATTTTTTAACCTTCATGGGAGTAATCAAAATAATTGGCTAGTACTTGACATTTATTGTATTGTAATTAGTCCCTTGTGTTGTTTTACTGTTTCATGTTGAAGATAAATATAGGATCCCTTGTAAGAGACAAGATAAGGAAGAGGGAAAAAGCTTGTCTTACAAAGAAAAATGATGAGGTGAAAAAGGGAAAGCAGTGGCTGTGTTAATTCACAGCAGTCTGCTGAAAACAGTATTGGAATCATTAGCTCACTCTACAGAGGTCACAGGATTACCATTCTATGACATAAATTTCAATTATTATAGACAGTGTCTCAGCACAAACCTAGCAGTTGACCTGAGCCGAACCCATGTTAGACAAGAGGCTCATTACCAATAACACTTGGCAAATGGGAATTTTCCTGCAAGTGCAAACTGAAAAGTGGAATTACACCCACCCAGAGCACTGAGCAAACTCCTGCTCTGCTAATGACTCTCTGGGCAGGATTTGTGACTAGTCAAAAGAGAGCAGTTTTCATCTAACTGCAGAGAAAACCTATTGAGAAACTCATCATTTAACAAAAAGCAATTTCTACTCTCACCTACTAAACCAAAGTTTAGTATCTTTTCTGAACATGAATCCTAAAAGCATTGAAGTTGATCCAGTGCCTTTCAAGTTAAGCTCAAGATCCCCACTGACTTCAGCCAGTCTGGACTGGGTTTAAATTTCTTATTTGCTCAGGGAAGCATTAGAACTGTCAAAGTAACTCCCATCAGGTTAAGCTGGATTAATGATCCAGTAGTCACTTACCATAAAATCATGGAAAAATTTTGGTTGGAAGGTACTTCTGGAGGTCACCTAGTTCAATTCCTGGCTCAAAGCAGGTCCAATGAGGAGTTGCTTAGGTTTTTGTCCAGTTTAGCAATAGAATCATGGAGTATCCTGAGTTAGAAGAATCATGGACTCCAGATCCTGGCCCTGCACAGAACAGCCCCAGGAATCCCACCCTGTGCCTGAGAGCATTGCCCAAACACTCCTTGAGCTCTGTCAGGCTTGGTGCTGTGACCACTGCCCTGGGGAGCCTGTTCAGTGCCCAAACACCCTCTGGGTGAAGAACTTTTTCCTAACATCCAACCCAAATATCTTTGAGAATGGAAATCTCATCTGACTGGGCACTTGTTTTTGTGTTTCCCATCAGAATTTCCGTGTTATAATTTGTGTTGTCTCTTATCACTATGTATCTCTGAAGAGTCTGTGATAGAAGGCAGCAATAAACCTTCCCTTATCCTTCTCCCCTTCCAGCTGAGCAAAGACAGTTCTCTAAGTCTCTCTCCACCTTGGTTGGCCTCCACTGCACTTTCTCCAGTACATCCCAGAATTTACTTACCTAGGGCAGGTAACAGGAGGCTGCTGAAAGAGCTTCGATTTAAATACCTGTGGTCAGGATCTTGCCTGCTGCTGTGACATGTGAAATGCTTTTTAACATCACTAAAAATCCCACCCATGCAAAATAAACCATTACTGTATTTCGTGACTCTCCTGAACATCTTTGGGTTGACACCTGTGCTACTACCCTTTTCTGCCTGATCCTGGGCAATGCAGGAAATATTTTTAGGTGTTGGTATTAGAGCAGTCTTGGAGCTTCTTTTTCTTAGTTTTGGAGAGCAGAAAGGAATTCCTGGAGTACCAGGTGCACCAAACTTCCCTTCTCCCAATGCCAGCGTGTCCTGTCCTTCACCTGGGTAAGAAAGCACTGTGCTTTAATTCACTTCTCTGACATCCAGGGATTTTCCCAGGTAATCAGATCTCTGTTTTACAGTGTTGCTGGAATGGGTGCTAATATTTAGCCACTGTACCTCCTTACCTCTTTATCTCCTTCAAATGTGTGCTGTCTGGGCAGGACTACTGCCTCTGGATTTTGTTAGCTGAGATACACAGAAAAACCCCAGCAGCCTATGCTTCCCGAGCTCCTTACATAATATCTTCATTAAAATGCCAATCACAGGGTGCTGCTAAGAGCCAGATCAGGCTGGGATCAGCTTTTTAGGCCATGTTCACTTTTGGACTTTTTGCCTGAGAAATTCCACAGGTTCACATGCTTGATTATGCAATTATTTTCTTGAACTCATTTTAAAAAACTGGTCCTATGCTGAGTCCACAGCCCCAAAGCTGATCTTCCATGTGATTTATATTCTGATACTAAAAGGTTAAGAAAGAGGAATCTGGATTTTTCTCTTAAAAAGGTTCGTTGGTAATGAAAAATTCCTGGTATTTTGTGTTTTGCTTTGGGAAGACCAGCAGAGGGGGCCTAAGCCAGAGAGCAAACCCCATCCCAGATTTGTGCTGGAGTAGTGAACAGTATCAGTGTAAAAAACCCCAAACAGCCTCACTTTATTTTAGTTCTCTATTAAAAACCAAAGAAGAATACACCAATGAAGAGGAAGGCAAAGCAGCTGTCTTAGGAAAACTGCACTAATAAGAGGCTGTCCAAAAAGTAGTACTAATTATTAAGGGAAAAAATAATTGGCAATTAGGAAAGAAATTTTAATTATGTGATTCTGTCATTGGCTAACAGCTACTAAATGACTGATTCCTTGAAGTATCTTTTCATGGGTTTTAGAAGAGATTCCCTCCACAAGCTACTCCTTGAGTTACCTCTGTGTCAGGAGATGAAGGAAGAAAAATTCTTTCAGAGCAGGTTTCAGAGCAGGCTCCCAACTTACATTCCCTGGTCACCCCCACGGTGGAGTTTGTTTCTGCTGACTGTTGCAGGTGCCCAGTGAGGCAAAACTCTGCAGAATCAGCCTTTTGGAAATACTCCTTTTCCTCCTCCTGCCCCTCACTCACAATATTCAATGTTGCAAGAGAGAAAGTTTTCCCTGTTCCCTTTGAGTAATCCTTTCAGTTCTAGTGCACTGAGAGAGCCCACATGGAAAAAATCTCTTCTAGATTCATCACAGCAGATTTAAATGGAATAAATATTGTATATATACACATATGTAGAGATATATATATGCATAAAATTCCAGATGTGGAAACGGAGTGCAAATCTTTCCATTGAATTTGGTGACCTTGGAAAAACCACCCCAAGATGACAGACACAAAACAGGGATCTAAGAATCAGAATGTAAATAACAGTGATATTGTCTGCCTCTTCACCATGAGAAGATATGTTCTGTAGCAAGAAAGCTGTTCCTTTAAAGCAAAACAGAATCAAAAACTTCTATCTTGTCTTCTAATGTTTCTTTTGAATAATGATAAAGAATTATGTAGAAGTAATGTTACACAAACAAAATGCCTTTATCATCAAATGGGATTTTCTTCAATTTACCCGAACATGTTCTCTATTTCTGTTATTTAAATAAACACAGGTGATTTAGTCACACCCCTAATGTAAACTAAAAAAAAAACTACGTTATGAAAAGGAAATGGATGATATGACTCAAGGACTCTGGGTTCCATCACTGTCCCATCATAATAAACAAATCTTATCTTCATATAGATGGCTCATCTCCTGCAAAAAAGGTTGAAGTCTTTCTGGATTTCTATTTTTATTATTTCAATGAGTAAAAGGGCTTTTAATGTCAATAAACAGGAAGAGAAGTCATAATAGAGTAGTCTGGAGGAATGTACAGGTCTCAGGCAGACCTGACTAGAGTTCACCTTTGTGTGAAGGACACATCCGGAGCACTTCAGTCACAGTAAAATATCCGGTTAGGTTGGGGGGGACTCGATGTGCAGGAGTTCTTTGTCTGGAAGCAAATGTTGTCCTTTAAAAGTAATGTGCCTCTTTTAAACAAATACAGTTAATGCAGGTGTCAGTGAATGCTCACAGCTCACAAAGCATTCACTTTACAAAACAAAACCCAAAGCCAAGCTGTTTATAATCAAATTGAAAAGTCATAGATGTGAAATTGGGAAGAAGGACAGGGCCAAGTGAAGCTGCAGGTGGCTGGGATCACTGCAGAGTTTTACTGCTTCTAACACAAGTGTCACACCAGGCACAAGTTGGAAAATGGCTCTTGCTTCTTATACTGAGGAAATCCTACCCAGGGTATGCCACAAAAACTCACTGACCAACCCTTGTGTATTTTATATTGCTATTTTGTATTTTTCTGTGATGCTCTGTTGTTATAAGACATTTTTCTATATATTTTTCTATTTTTTTTCTGAGGGAGCAAATAGTGAGGTGTAAGGAGGGGAGAGGAGGAGACAATGATTTACTCTCAGTTACAGTTAACTAAACATCTGCAAAGATTTGTGTAATCACCTTTGCTCCGTCTTTGCTAGCAACTAAAGCAATCTTTGAGCTTTCTAGTACTGAGATCAGCTGGACTGACCTGGCTTGTGTGTGTAGCTGATGTCCCTCAGACATGCCTCACATTCCTGGGGACAGTGTTTGTGTGCAAAGCCATACCAGGAGCCTCAGTAACAGATTGAAAGTATGGATGACCAGATGCCAGTTTACAACTCCACACCCTGGCCCTGTTTGACTGACTGGTACAGATGCAGCTTACTCTGGCAAAAAAAGTGCAATGTCTCTAGTTTACCATCTACTGCTTGGGAACAGGCTGTATTAAACTACAAAACAGTGGCTCACAGCTGTATTTACTGTTTTACAAATTGATAGAAGACACAGTATTTCATCTTGTCCTGATTGTTCAGCCTGGAGAAGGGAAGGCTTCAGGGAGTCCTGAGAGAACTTTCCAGTGCCTAAAGAGGCTCCAAGAGAGCTGGAGAGGAACTTTGGACAAGGGCCTGGTGTGACAGGATAAAGGGCAATGGCTTTAAACTGATTGAGGTTAGATTAGAATTCAGAAAGAAATTCTTCCCTGTGAGGGTGGTGAGACCCTGGCACAGGTTGCCCAGAGAAGCTGTGGCTGCTCCATCCCTCGAAGTCTCCCAAGCTAGACAGGGCTTGGAGCAACCTGGGATAGTGGAAGGTGTCCCTGGCCATGGCAGAGAAGTTGGAACTGGATGATCTTTAAGGTCCTTTCCAACCCAAAACATTCTATGATTCTACGATAATTAGAATTAGACGTCAAGTTTTAAATTGATGGGAGCTCACACACAAAAGTTTAACTAAACAAAGTGAAATAAAATGGATGCAATTCATAAGCAAGATTAAGGAATGATTTGAAGGAAGAAAAGATGGGAGTTATCTTCTTCAAGTCTCTAAATTGCCTGAGAAAGGCAGCAGGCAGTTTTTTGTGTGAAAAAACATGAAGGTGGAACACCATGCTGCTAAAAGCTGAAATGAGAGGCAATTTGGGGAGATAGGAATGCAGAGGCTTAAGTGTTGAAAACCTCAGACTTGAACTCAAGAAGGTAACTTGGATGCAGAAAGCAGAGGAGCTTGTGCTGTTTGCAAGCAAGAGGAAAAATTTCATTGACGTAGTGTCAGCAGAATTGTTCCTCGAATCAACATCAGATCACAATGATTGCCACATTTAAATGGCTCAAATGGATGCTTCTTACCTAGGATACAGTTTTAGGTTTTCAGTAAATGCTGTTACAAGAGAGCTGACACCTCCTGAAGTAGTTCTTTGTGGTTAAACAAGGTATAAAATAAAATCTATCAAAGGAAGATACATATCCATTGTCTGTTCAGACACATGTATGTAAGAAGTATTTTTGGCACTGTTACATTTACATGGGACTGTCTTTGCCTGGATGTGTGTTTGTTTGTCTCCTCTTCAGGCAACACTAAACCATACAGCACAGATAACATTCTGAAGCAGATAGGATGGGCACATGGCCTTACTTCACTTCCATGCATTTTATGACACATTCTCCCTAAAGCTTTGTTTTCCTAAACAAAGCAAAGAGGTTTTCTCCTTATGAAGTATTCTGTTTTGTTCATGGTGAAAGAGAAAATAGAAGAAGAGGGTGCTCTACTTACTGCTGTTCATTTTAGTGTTATTGTACTCTCATAAATAATTGAGTGAAGTAAGAGTGTTTTTCAAATCTGTGTTTTAGACAGACATTGAAATAATCTCAGATAATTGCTCTGGAGCTTTATTCACTCTAATGTGGATCAAAGAAATTGCATCACAGCACTGTGTAAAGTATTCACACCCATGCTGTCACAGTATTATTATTATTAGCAGGGCTGGCTGCAAGTCGTGTGAGGCCCACCTTGTGCACATTCCAAGAGGAAGCACTTCACCCGTAAATCTGTGCAAATTTACTCATTTATAGAATCACAGAATGGTTGGGGTTGGAATGGACCTGAATGACCATCTAATTTCAACCCCCTGCCATGGGCAGGGACACCTTCCACCAGACCAGGCTGGTCCAACCTGGCCTGGAATACTTCCAAAGCAGGGGCAGCCACAGCTTCTCTGGGCAACCTCACCATCCTCACAAGGAAGAATTTCTTCTTAATATCTAATGTAACCCTGCCCTCTTTCAGTTTAAAACTGTTGCTCCTCATCCTGTCACTACATCTTTTGTAACCTTTGTGTTTCTTAGAAGTCCTTTTATCTATTAAAAGGCCACAATAAGGTCTCCATGGAGCCTTCTCTTCTCCCAGCTGAGCAACTGCAACTCCCTCGGCCTTTTGCCATAGGAGAGCTGCCCCAGCCCACTGACCATTTTCATGGCCCTCCTCTGAACTGCTCCAACAAGTCCACACCTTTTTTGTCCCAGAAATCCATAGCAGGACACAGACCTTCAGTTGAGGTCTCACCAGTGCAGAGTGAAGGCGGAAAATGTGGGCTGCAAGGTCACATTGCTGGCTCATGTCTAATTTTTCACCCATCAGCATCCCCAGATCTTTCTCCACAGGACAGGTCTCTGTCCTTCCATCCCCCAGTTCTACTTCTGCACAAAGTCTCCTCAATACTGCACAGTTACAGGAAAAAAAAAATAGAAAGAACAATCCAATCAAATATATATTTCTGCCATATTGCTTTAGAGACAGAAGGCAGCTTATCTTGCTTTTATTTACACTGTGTCAATATAATTTGTGTAATTCTTGAGAATAAGGCTCATTATCATATTATGTGCTGAGTTTAATTGACCTGTTATCTGCTGCCACTGACAGAGCACGGGAACCTCAGGAAGGCTCATGGAGGGTGTGGAGCATGACTGTGACCTCCCACATTAGTAACTGTTTGTGATTTTGTTTCCAGAGCCCTGCAGTCCAGCTGTACATTGGCTCTTGCACTTCCCAGCTGGAGTTTAGCACGTTGTGCAGATATCAGAATATGTTTGCTGAACTCCAAAGTGCCATCTGCATCAGCCACAGGGCAAAGTGCAGCAGAGCTGCCATTCATGCTGCTGATGTTCAGGTTGACTTTGGTTGACTTTTAAAAGCTGTTAGCAGTGATGGCCTCTTCAGAAAGTGAAAATTAGCTTCTCACGTGGAAACTAAGTTCAGGCATTATAAGGAGAAATTTTTTTTGGTCTTCCTTGGAAACTAAGATGTTGGTCAAATCCAAGGGCTCCATTATGATGTGATCCTTTCAGAAATCATAGAATAGACTTGAATAGAAAATTCCTTAAGAATTTTCCCAACAATTCCTTAAGAATTCTCCAACCTAACTTGGGAGACTTCCAGGGATGGAGCAGCCACAGCTTCTCTGAGTAACCTTAAGATGTACTTACCTATCATTAAGGTAATACTAATGAGATGAGTGTATTTACTTTTTATGAGTTGTAAAGCAGTGAGAATGGACATTACCTTGTAAAGGATGTTTTAAGTTTTCTGAGTGCTCTCCTTCCCAAGCTCAGGTTGACACCAAGCAGGAACTTCATGCCTGTCTCAGGGCAGGGCATAAAATCCCCCCTGATGGAGACTGTGAAGATGTACAAATGCACAAAATCTCCCTGACTTAGCATTCTTTTTTAACAAGAGAAATATATTTTACTCAGTTTTGTTATAAAAGAAAAGTTGAAGAACAGAGTTAACACAATAAATTCTCACAACTAACCAATCACAAGATGCTGGAACTTCATCACAAGATGCTTGTGAGTTTCTCCTACTCATCTTTGCTGTGCTCAGCCCCAGCAGCTGCATTCCTGTGTCTTTGGGGATAGCTGGGAAAACCCCCACTGGGAATGCACTGTGCAGCTGCAGTTTACATCCTTTTCCAGCTTTATGCTGCCTGCTTGGGTGTGTTGTGGCACAAAGCTCCATGATGGTGTGTGCACCCCCTGCATTTAGCACAAGTAGGAAATGAGACCCAGAAAACACTTTAAATTACTTGCTATTTATTTTTATTGTTTATATTTTCTATGGCATTAAGGTTCCATTACACTATGCATTGCATTAACACAAGATAAATAGTTCTCAACTTAGTAAAACAGGAGGAAACTGAGGAATATAAAGAATAGCTGTTACCCATAACTGTGTAACTGTGAGCAGTCTTAGTGCTGTGACTTCCTTTATAACCTTCAGAGGCCTGTTTCTATTCTGAACTACCACAACCATTTAATTTACAATTATTAGTTTGGACATCGTTGATGACTGGGGCTATTTACAAAAACAAAGTATGTTGATGGTGTATTTTTATTTTCTGTCACCTTTCCCTTGTTGTATGGATTAGGTTTGGACTGATTTGCTGAAAAATCAGTAAGAGCCCAAAGGTTAAAAGGTAGACCATGGCTGTGTTTTGCCTCAAAAAGCTGTAATGCAAATTTTATGGTAATTCAGGAGGTGATTCATGAATTCTTTGCTCACTGGTGGAGCTGGAACAGACCGAGCAGCTGTGTGTGGTAAAGAGCCATCCTGTGCTGCATCTGCTGACAGATCAGGGGCCTGAGCCTGTGAGATTTTGGGAACAGGATGTATGTCCTGTCCTACATAAGCTCTGCAAGCATTTGTGTCATGTCTGGTGAGGAGCCAGGAATCGCTGTGGGTTACCCTTTTCATAGAACAGTTTGGGTTGAAAGGGACCTCAAAGATCATCTTGTTCTGCAATATGGAATTTGGTAATTCGTGTCATTATAAAAAACTAAACCATGGAAATATTCTTGTAGAAGTTTGGGGTTTTCCCTATTGTGTCTTTCATTTTTCAGTGTCTGGTTCCGTGTATAGGCCCCCACTATGGTTTGTTTTGTTAAGACAAATCCCTTTCATCAATCAGTGGAGGCCTACCCATCGTATCTCTCCATGCTGATCTTGTCTATCACAAGCAGACTCACAGCTGTTTGTAAAGACAAGCTTGTTACTCCTATCAATGATTTCATTATGTACCTTTAAATCCCTTTTACCCTAAGTTGCTGACTCTTACTCTAAGTTTCTATTATGTATTTCTATCACTATGTAACTGTCTTAGAAAATGATTGACTTTTATTAGATCCACTTTTGTATATGAAGAAACTGCTGCTTATTTAGACTTAGACCCCAAGCACAATGCGACCCCCTGAAAAGCTGCCTATAAAAACCCCAAAAAACTGAAGGAAAGGTGGACTGTGGTAGAGCAAAGTCTCCCCCGTCCCCAGCGCTGTTTGCTCGTTCCTTATCAGTGAACAATAAATTGCCTTATTAATTGACCAATTTGATTGTGATGGGTAATTTATAACGAAAATTATTTATAACAGTTCCAACCCTGCTGCCATGGGCAGGGACAGCTTCCACTACCCCAGGTTGCTCCAGGCCCCATCCAACCTGGCCTGGAACACTCCCAGGCATGAGGAAGCCACAGCTTCTCTGGGTAACTGTACCAGGACCTCACCACCCTCACAAGGAAAAATTTCTTCCTAATACCAAACCCAAACCTACCCTCCTTTAGCTTAAGGCCATTCCTGCTTGTCCTGTCACTGCAGGTCCTTGTAAAAAGTCCCTCTCCAGCCTCTTTTTGCATCTGCACCTCCTCTTATGAAATACTTTGGTACATCAAAGCAGTAAGAACAGAGTTTTTCAGCTCTGCACATAAGGACTAATAAATCTGTCGTTAAGAACTGTAGATGAGTGATGTGATGACCAGAAATGCTGCAGTCCCTGGTGGTTTTACTACTTGGGGGTATCCACCACCACGAATTTTGGAGCCCAATGTCTGGAATGTTGCCCAGAGTGGGTACATGTGAGAATTGGGTTCGCAGGTGGGGAAGCAGGAGGCATGTCCAAGGGCAGCATTCCTGCAGGAACGTGCCCGGGAAAGGATGTGACCTGTCACAGAGGCTGGGGGTGGCTGCAGCTGGGCTGGAAGCCCTCGGAGAGCTCCAGAGGGGAAAGGAATCGCCGGTGTCTCGCAGGGACAGCCACGAGGCTCTCCAGGAAAACGGGCGCTGGTTTTTGTTCTCTGAGCAGCGTTTGGTCTCCGCACAGCGAAGCCGAGCCCCGGATGCGGTCCCGCTGCCCGGGACGTGCGGTGGGCACCGCTCTTTGCAGCGGGGAAAGGCCGGGCAGCCCTGGCTGCCCCACGGCGAGGAGGGGAAATAAAGCGCTCCGCTCCCAGAAGCCGACCTTCACCCCCGGCCGCACGCTCGGCCTCTGCGCCGCAGACCCCGCGCTTATCGCCGCAGCCTTGGCCGCCGCGGGGGGAGCGCGGCCGAGCGGAGCGGGGCGGCCGGGGAAGGGAGGGGACGGGGGTGGAAGGGAAGGCAGGCGGGAGGGAGGCGGGGAGGAGGCCGGCGCTGGCTGCGGGCAGCGAGGGCGGCTCCCGATAAAGGGGCGCCGTGCGGGTGGGTGGCGGCGCGGCGGCCATGGCGTGGGGGTGCGCGCTGTGCCTGGCGCTGGCTGGAGGGGCCCTGCTGGCGCTGCTGGTGCAGCTGCTGCGCTGGCTGAGGGCCGACGGGGACCTCACGCTGCTGTGGGCCGAGAGGTGGGGGAAGAAGCCAGGTAATGCCGCCCGCCAGCAGCCCCGGCAGGGGACCGCGATGGCGCCGGGGGCGGGCGCGGGGCGCTCGGCAGAGCGGGTGGCGGGGACCACAGGGGTGCTGGTGGCATCCTCTGTCCCGTGGGGTTATCCATAAACGTACCCCAAAAGTGTAATTTACCTGCTCTTTACCTGGATAAGGCGCGTGGTGCCGCCCCTTGTGCCGGCAAAGCAGCTCCCAAAAAGCCACTCCGCGGCACCCGCGAGCTCCCGCGGGTCTGTGCCGAGGGCTGGTTCGTTTGGCCCAAAACTCTTTGTTTTGCACAGTTTCTGGGCAGGTTCCCGGTGCTGGCAGGGCCCCGTGGAGCAGCTGAGGCTGTGGCGAGCGCTGGGCACAGGGATAGTGTGGAAGGAAGGCTCGGGAAGGGACGAGGGTGCCTGACCCGAGTGGCCGGGACGAGTGGCTTTGTAGCCTGTTTAGCTGCTGCTCCAGCCTGTTCTGACATCTTCAGGCAGATACGGCCTTCACAGGGGTGTCGAAAGTGTTTACGGTGAAGTAAACATGAGTGTTATTAATGTTGGGGCGAGCTGGTTTTCCTGTTCCGTGGACTGTGCTCTGAACAGCGCCGGGGACCAGCCCCGGCATGCAATGCTGTTAGGGACTGTACCCTGCATCTCTGTAGGATGCTGCCTTGGTCACCTGGGGAACAAAAGTTCAACGAAATACTGTCAGACAGGCACTTTCAGTTCTGGCTCGCGTTGAACTTTCTAGTCTGACTGCAATTCTCCCTATTTCCGGACAAAGATCTTTAGAAATCATAGGTTTTGTTTGCTGAATTGGCTTTTGGTCAGAAAAGGCTCAAATTTGTGAATATCACCCCTCAGTTTAGCTTGCTGGGGTGATTTGTGGCTGCTGTGAGCTGCTGGCTGCGGGTGGTCTAGGTGGAAGTGGGTCAGACAGAAGGTGGGATCAGAGACACTATAAGATATCCCATGTGGGCTGTTGGGTTGAGATAGGGAGAAGGGACTGCATCGAGTGAAGCTGGACCAGGAGTGGTGGAGCGGGGGTTTGAGCTTGGGACCATGATTCCTCAGGGGATGGTGGTGCAGGTGAAGTTTGGCATTAGGAACAGCTGGAGGGAAGAGTAGGACAAACCTGAGACATCCTTGTCTCCTGCTCTCAGTAGAAGCTTCCTGCAAATGTGCATCTTTTTCTGTTCTCCATTGGGTGGACTAGCACAAGTAATAAAACTCAAAAAAATACTCCATTTAAATCAGTGTGAACAATCTCCTATAGCTGTTTGGGTACTCAGCCCAAAGTTTTGTATGAACTCCATCAGAACTTTCCCTTGCTGTAAGAAAACTGCAAAAAATCTTAGTGTGTGGACTTTGTAAAGAACATGGGAAAGAATCAGGGCAGAGAAGTCAGATAAATATTGACTAATACAAACAGAATTGAAGTTTTGTTCTGAGGGATCTGTGTGCAATACACATCAAGATGTAGCTGACCAAGTGTTATTTGAATGTAGCCTTCAGAATTATTGAAGGCCTGGAAACCCTTTAAAAGTAGTCTAAAAATTCACATGCAAAGACCACTGTAGTGTAATTTTATGATGGAGTTGTTTTAACTTGACGAATTTTTGCCTGATTCTTCTTGTGTAACAACATAAGAGGTCAGCTGTGTTTTGGCCAGCTCTCCTTTTCCCTCCAGCCTCTGTGCTTGTAATTAAGTAAAATACATAACTGAAATGGTATCATTTAGCAAACCAGGTAGGAAAACAGAAAAGACAAACACTAGAAAAGATGTTTCATTACATAACTTCTCCCATTTCCTTCTCCCCATATTGTGCATGTAACGTAGGGTGCCTAGGTAAATAATTTGTGGATCTCCTAATTTTTAATTAAAGGTGTTATTAGCACTATCACTCTTGCAGTCATTATATTGTGTTATCACTTCTACTACATTATTATGGCTGTTGAAGTTTTTGGAGATGAAGGTATTTAGCAGAAAGTGGACTGATCTCCTGTGTTTTTTGTGCTATAAACTGTAATTAAAAAGAAAGGCCTTAATATAGGTAAGACTGGTTCCAATTCAGTGATTCAATTCTATAGGGAAATGTGACATTTGGATTTATTCATTGATGGATTGCTTGCCATCCTCTGAATATGTGTGTGGCCAGGAGAGAAGGGTTTTTGGGTGCTGGGTGCCTTTCCTTCTGTGTTGTGTTTCGCTGGGTGCACAGAAGTCACCCTAAACCCTGTGCTTTTCACAGGCAGCTTAATATTATCAAACTAAGGGAGAACCTTCCATGTATGAAACCCCTGCTCTTAAGTTTAGGAATAATGATATGATTCTTTAGGACTCTGGAGTAGATGTTCTGTTTTAAACTTCCCCACTTCTAATATTTTTCCTGAAAAAAATGACTTGGCAACCTTGTGCTATGAGAGCTATGAAATGTTGGAAAAAGCTCTAAGTAAAACTACAAAACAACTTTTTGGATTACTTGCAGTGCTAGTCAGTTCAGCTTCTCATTTGTTATGCCTTGTAGCACAGTAGTTAATGGTTAGTAATTGCATAATCTACTTTTATTTTTTAATTTGGCCTGGTTAATTTTAAAACTTATTTCCAGCAACAACAGGACGTTTATTCTGGAGCAAAGCTGGTGGTTTGGTGCTTGTTCTGCACCAGCATTTGAGGTCTCCCATTGTGATAACTCTGGGTAGCTCAGTGCTTGGTAACAATCCACTCTGGGGAACAGATGGGAAAACTTTCCTTATCTCAGTTAATTATTCTGTTCACAGAACAAGATCCTGAATAACTGCTGAGAAGCTGCCCAGGAGAGGTTGGGAACAGGGAAACTAAGTGGTAGGAGGAAGCGGATTTGTTTTCAGTAGCAAGAGGAGTGAGTGTGGTAAGCAGGGTTGAAATTACGTCCATGTGTTGTTTTGTTCGTGTAGTGTTTGTCTGCTCGGGTTTTCTGCAGGAAAAAAATGTAGTAGGAGAGGCAAACTCCCATGTCTGTTGTGTTTAGTTCAATAAATTTGGAATATTTTGGAATAAAACTGCAGGGAAAAGGGTGAGAATAAGCTTTACAGACAGCAGCCATTTGTTCTAATGATGAACACAGTGGATATTCCTACAACTTCAGTAGCATCTCTTTCCACCTCCCTAGTTCATAACCTTAGAACACATCTTGCCTTTGGGAAGTGACTCCTGTTGCTGTTGTTAGTGTTTTTAGAAACAAGAAACTCCAAACAACCCCAAGCCACAAAAGCCTGGGTTTAGGAGGGATTTTTTTGGGCTGAAATTAAGTCAGCTTAAGAAAAGACAAATAATACTTACTGCCAGGCCCACAGAGTCAAGCTGAGCTCTGATAGTCAGTCTTGAGTGCTCGCTGCTTTTGTCTGAAGGGTGAAGGGTTTTGGTGCTGGTCTCTTTGTGGGATTTGTGTCATTAAGACTCCAAAAGTAGAAATTTGAAACCCAGTGTGGCGTAGAGAGAACCAGGAACTGATCACTGGAGAGAGCAGGAAGTAAAAGCAGTCCCAGCTGCAGTGAAAAAGGAGCATTTTTCGTAAATTAAATTAGTGGTTAAATTTCAGTGAGCTGAAAAATGCTACTCTGAGCCTTTTCAGCATGGAACTGGCTTTAAGTCTCAGGAACTGCATTTGGCTCTGATATTTGAACTATGCCATGAAATCTTTCTTGGCTGGCTAGATGTTGGAATGCACAAACTTGAGGAACAGAGGGCAGAGCTCCTGTCAGCAGTGCTCTGAGTGAGTCACGTTTTCCCCAAGACTGATACTCACTACGGCTGATCTTGAGGAACACAGACACGTGTCAGGCAATGATTCCCTCTGGAAAGTGCTCTGATATTTGTGATCTTTCATCCCTAAATCATGTTCTGGAATTAGCTGAGTGATTTTTCAGCTATCTGTGGTATTTGATGATTTTGGATATATGTCTGGAAAGGTAAGGCTTTTCCCAGTGCCCAGGTGTACCACGGAGTGGGAGTGATTGTAGACAAGTGGGAACAGGCATTATCTGCAGAGGAGTAAATAGAGCAAGATGCTCTTCATTTTACTACAGGTTAAAAAAGCATGTCAGGGCAGGAACTGGGGGATCCACATGGGAATTTACACCTTGGGAACTCTGTGTACTGTGCCCTGGCCGGTGCAGGAGCTAACCTGCATCAAATACAAAACAAATTGGGTGAACACCCATTTGGGTTTTTGTGATTAGCTGTCTTTGTTCAGAGAATTTTACTCAGTCAGCAATTACTCTGGAACATTTTTTGGGATGAAACATTATTTTGAAAGATTTGCTTAGGCTTTTGTTTGTATTTGCAATACAGTAACTGTTTCCTGTCAGTTCCAAGAATTCACTTCTCCCTTTTCCTCTGAAGCTGTTTTTGAGGAGGTTAGTGGAATTATGTGTGGATGGCCTGCAGAAATGCAATCAGATTTCTTCCAGCAGGTAAATAACCCATGTTTATTCAGATTAGCCTTGGAACAAAGTTCAAATGGCAACAGAACGACTATGAACAATTTCACAACTGCATGTGACTAAAAAATTAAGAAGTCAGGATTTTGCAATACCCCCCCAAATGAGCATATTTCTTAAAACCAGTACCAGATTACACCCCTGCAGTGAGTTAGATGCTTATCCTAGCATTGGCAATGTGTGAACTGCTCTCTTGATTCTTTTGATAGAACATGAACTGCGTGGCAAGGTTGTCTGGGTGACAGGAGCCTCAAGTGGCATTGGAGAAGAATTGGCTTACCAGCTGGCAAAGCTGGGAGCCTTGCTTGCCATCTCTGCCAGAAGGGAGGATGAGCTGCAGAGAGTGAAAAAGAAATGCCTTCGTAAGTACAACTTAGCCCTTCATGCAAGCAGTTCCACCCTGGCCGGGCTGGAATTGCCACAGGAACACTAACCCACATATCACTAGAATAAATTTTATGATGAAAGTCAACTTCATACAGAGCTGGTATCTTCTTTTTGTGAGTGAGAAGCCTTTGTATAGACATGCATTTAAACTTCCTACACAAGCCACTCTTACCTAAAAATCTCATTATCAGTTGCAAGTGCTCTTGTAAGGTTCTGGATTAAGAAATGGAATAAATACTGTGGGGAATGGAGGAAACAATCCCAGAAGTATCATCCTGTAAAGAACCAAACCACGTTGCTGCTAAGAGATATTCTTTCTTCAGGTTTGTGCACATTACAGGCAGAGAGAAAACTGACTTTGCTCTTTGGAAAATGGAGTATAAAAGTGTTCAGAAAAAGTTGTTCTAAGAATGTGGAAGAAAGAGGATCTCCTGTAATCAAGAGGAAAAAATGTGAAATTTTTAACTGTTCCAGTTATCTTCCAGTTAGCTTTCATATGCCTGATGACTCAGTAGTCTGGCTTCATTCCTTCTGTTTCTCTTTTTCCCTCCTGCTTTCTGGCTTGGCAGCAAGAGGAATAGGAAGTTAATTCACACTGATAGATAGAGGGTCTGAACATGATTAGCATTATGCATTTTTTCAGACTATTTATCCTCTACAGCGCAGGATGGAGTATTTTATGTGGAATATGTTATCACACCAAGAGTTCAGTCTTAGTAATGTTGACAGAATGTCCACAGTCTACTTGGAATGTGTTCTAGAGAATAATCAGATATTTTTCTTGGATTAGCACCTAAACATGTCTAGAAAGCTGCAAGTTGCAGCAGCCTACTCAGAAAAGCTCTCAAGGAACTGTCAAAAATGCACAACTCCTCTTATCCTGGTTTTATTTTCTGAGGGCTCCACAAAGCAGTCACTTAAAGAGTTTGATATTCAAAAAGAGGCAGGGGACATGTGATGACAGTGTGGTTAAGTGGCAGCCATGACAAAATCCCAGTGCTGTGTGATGCAATGGTCAGCAGAAGTCTGCAACACTGTTTGCCTCCGTGGCTGTTTGTTGTGATTGCAAAATTGATAACATGAGACAGGCTGGCAGCAGCTGCAATCCTGGATAGGCATTTTCAGGAAATACTTGTGTGATGTGCTAGGGAATATTCAGAAATATTATTTCAAGTAATGTGGACCAAGAGCATTGATTTATCTGAGATGATTTCTGCCTCTGCCAACTTTTAGTGGCCCGTGAATGTCTGAGCTGTGCCATACACATTCTTGAAAGTCTTATGTAGCTCTGTGCTTTGCAAATATTTGCTACTGAACTTTGCTTTAACTGAAGGTCTGATTAGTAGGAATATTGGAAACTTCAGTAACACAGAAACATAACCAGGGCAGGAGGTGACAGGACAAAGGGGAATGCCTCTAGACTGACAGAAACCAGGTTTGGATTAGATGTTTGGAAGAAGTTCTTGCTTTTGAGGCTGGTGAGGCCCTGGGACAGGTTACCCAGAGTAGCTGTGGCTGTCCCATCCATGGAAGCATCCAAGGCCAGGATGGATGAGTCTTTGAGCAACCTGGTCTAGTGGAAGGTGTCCCTCTCCATGGCAGGGGTTTAGAATGAGCTGACATTTAAGGTCCCTTCCAACCTAAACTATTCTGTGATTCTGTGATAGTTCATGTTTTCTACAGCCAGCTTCTAAGTAGTGGGAGGCAGTAATGGGACCCACTTCCACTCTTATCCTTTGCTTCTCTTATCCTTTGCTTATCCTTTCTCTGTGTAAATCCATGTGTGCCAGCCCCCCCAACCAACTTAGTGGCCCTATGCTCCACTATCTCCAGTTTACAGTATTTGCTTTGAACTAGGGAGTCCAAAATTAGGCACAGTGCTCTAGGTGCAGTCTCAGAATGTTGTGTAGAAGCTCTTAAAAATCACTTTCCCTCAGTGTACTTTTATTAGTGCAGCCCATTAGCATTTGTCATTGCCAGAGCCAGTTGCTGGCTTGTACTCAGCTTGCTGCTGTCCTTCCATCAGGACCCAGGTCTTGTTTGGAGATCTGACCCTCTGGATGTTGGCCTGCAGTACTGCAGAGCAATATCTTGTCCCAGGTGTGAAAATCTGCATTTTAATTTATTGAGCTTAATGAGGTTTGTCAGACTATTCTTAGAGTTTGTTAAGGTGCCTCTGTGTGGCAGTCCAGCCCTGCAGCAGGACTTCTCCTCTGAACTTGGTTTTAAATCAAAATTTTATGAAATCTGTGGGTTTTTTCCCATTATCAGGGTCATTAATGAAGATACTCAAACATATTGATCATGGAGGGATGCCACAGCTGATCACAAATGCGATTGAGTTGTTCAGGCAGTATATGGCCATCCTAAATCCATGGTGGCTTTTCCCACACACCTTCTTGTCCTTCACTGACTTGGAAACTGCTTTCAGGAGGAATTGCCACGTAATTTTCCCAAGGACTGAGGTTAGGCTTTGTGACATTTGTTCTCTTGCTGTCTGTGAGGAGCTACTCCACTTAGAAGAAAAATCCAGAAAGGAGTGACATTGGTCAGCTCTTGTAAATCACAGATGCATCTATTGCCCTGCTTGTATGTGCATTTTGTCCCTAATTTGCCTGACTCTGGTAGTGTTTCTTTCCCCAGAGCGTTGCCTCAGGACTGTGGGAGACCTGAGAGGAGATCTTGCCAGAGAAGACTGGGGGCAAAGAAGGCATTAAGTACCTCATGTTTTTCTGTGCACTTCATCATTTCTCCCTCACCATCCCTGTCCAGCAGTGAGCTCATTCTGTCTTTGCCCTCCCTTTTGTTGCTGCTGTACCTGTGAAGCCTTTGGTGCCTTTCCCATTCCTCAGCTCCAGTGGAAATTTCAGTTTCAACTCCACCTGGGCGTTGATCTTCCTGAGTCCATCCCTGCATGCTTGTCCAGTGGGTCCATGTGCTTCCTGGGTGGCCTGTCCCTGCTTCCACCTGCATGTTTTCTCTTGGCAGCTGAGTTCAAGACTGTCCTGTAAGGTTTGAGGAGCACGGGGTCGATGAAGTCTGAGCAGCAATGTGCAACATCAGTGTGAGTTTGGCTGATTTCTGGGGCATAATTGGAGCTCATGTGCTGCAGCACGCCTGCTGTAGAGGTTGAACACAGCAGCAACTGAACTGTGTCAGAAACAAGCACTTGTATCTTGTTCAAAGTTTAGTGACACCACCCTGTGGTACATATTTGTGCATTCTACTCTGCTTAAAAGCTGAGGGGGAGAGAGAGAGAGGGAGAGGTAATCCCTGTTGAGTCATGCATATGCCAACTCAACACTTCACTGCACTTGGGCAGGAGGGAGAGAAAACAACTTGTATAACTCGGCTCCTGCAAGAGGCTTCTCTATTTCCCTCAACCACTCCTTCTCTTTCTTCTGTCAGAAATGTTGGGGGCTGTTTTCTCTCAAAAGCCCTAAAAAGAAAAAAAAAGTAGGGGGGGATGTTTCTCAGTTTGGCAAAGGTTGATTTAATTATGGATAGGCTGAATGAGTGACAGGAAATCTGTAAATTCAAGAATTACACAGTAATTGAGGTTGAAATGGACCCCATGGAGATCAGCCTCTGCTGAACGCTCAACCTCTGTCGAAGGGCATTTATACAAGGGAGGAATAAAAGACAGAAGAGGAAATGCAGAAGAGCTGGAAAATGCTACTCTGAGCTACAGTGTTTATCATGTTATGAGAAACTGCTACCTGAGATTATCATGTATTGAAAGGAGAGGTTGATCTGAAACCCAAGCTATGAACTTTAAACCAAGGTCTCCCACTTGGGACCAAGCATTTTTTCTGGATATCATATTTGTTCCCTTAAAAACATCACTTTGGTAGCAGGCAGAAGGGGCAGTGGAATATTAGGCTATGTTAGTAAAAGCGATGAGGGAGGAGCACCATTCTGGCAGTGCCTTCTGCACCAGGCACAGTGCTGGTCATCAGCCAGAAAAACAATGGGATAGTGAATGGGAGAAGGAGTTTAGAAAAGGGTGACAGGAATGCTTGGTTTTTGTAAAAGCTGTCTGTGAGGAGTGCCTGAAGTAAGGATCCCTCCCTAGAAAAGAACTAAGGAAGCTGCTGGAGATGTACAGTTTGAATGTGGAAATCCTGTATGAGGTTTCTTGTTTAAAATTTCCTGGTGTCAGGCATTTCTTACATCTTCTAAAACAGCACTTCCTTCCTTCCCAGCAGTCTGTGTCTCTTCCTCTGCCCTTTCCTTTCTCCCATGTGTAGTTTCATGGCTGGGCTGACCCTGTGGTCTTGCTAACTCACGGCAGAAACATCCACACCCCAACAGGTACCAGCTGTGCAAATCTGCTTCAGGCAGCACGAGGTAGAGCTGTGTCCCTGAGGGGGCAGTTAAACTACATTTTACTGCTGTATTTAAGGAAGAAATGGAGGAGAAAATGCACATGGAGGGGTTTGAAGCAATAAATGGAAATACTACTAGCATGAAACCAGACAGTTGGGTTTATTTTAACCAGTGGCTTAAATACTAATAACCTTTGAACAGAGGCAACTGGTGGGTTTAAGTAACCTCTTTATTTCTTTATCACTGTTAAGATAAAGTTCAAACTTTCCCTATATTTGCAAGAAGTAGTAATTAAAAGGTCAAAGGCAGAGGCTCTCTGAAGAGGGCAGCTGCTAAAAGGGGAGCAACCACACTCAGATGCAGTAGGAATCGATTTAGGAAAAAACATAGCACGAACAAACTAATAGAAATCATGTAAAAATTCTTGTTAGCTGTAGTTTAGAAAAAGCTTGAAATGATGAAGATTTTGTTTTTGTGAGTCATCTGCCCCAAAACCCCAGGGTAACAAATCAGTGCTCAAGAAATGCCTTCTATGGAAAAGGTCAGTTGTTCTGAAGAGACAGTAGGGGAAAAATGAGACAAAAAGGCTGGAACTTGATGGCAGCTGAATTTTATTTCAGGGCATGGATATGTTAAAAGCTGTCAGTTAAACAAAAGCCTTTTACCTCCTCCCAAAAAAACCCCAATAATTCAGCTTCTATAGACCTTGCCTCGTAGCTACTCAGGTATGTTATGTTGTGTTTTGGGTGAGAATTGTACGAGTCCTGTTGTGAGAAATAAACATGCTTGACCTGCTGACATCCAAGCAAAGTGTCAGGGCTCCCATTGTGCTTCTGGATCCCTCCCTGAAAAATTTCAGTTGGATTTTACTCCTAACTATTGCAACTTATTTGGAGAAATGAAACTTCTGTATTGTGCTGCAAGGCCTGTTTTACAAAGTCAGGCTTTTCATATACAAAAACATAATGAGAAAAACACTTGGTAGGAACAGATTAAAAATAGGTTGTGTGGGGGTCAAAATGGAAACAAAGCATTTTATTTCCAACTTGATGTTATGGTTTTTTGATGTCTTCTTTGTGAAAATGTGGTGTTTAAAAGCATGTTATGTTTCCCACAGTTCTGGCATTGGGAATCTCATCAGCTCCCATTCCCTTTGTGGTTGTTTTTTAGAGATTAGCAGCCTGAGTGAAAATGATATCCTTGTTCTGCGTCTGGACTTGACTGACAGATCCTCTCACGAAGCTGCAACCAACAGTGTGCTCAAGCATTTTGGCAAGGTAGGATGTGCTTCTGGGGTTAAACTTCTTTGTCTCCTAGACCTGCATTTATGCTCATATTTCACTTTTATTTTACTCTAGGATTAATTCAGTAGTGTCTACGTCTTCCTTCAGTTTCAGTATTAAACTTGCCAAAAACTACCTGCATTTTTATCCCATCTGTTGCTTGCTTCTGGTTTTCAGCAACAAGCAAATAATCACTGCTCCTTCCCAAGGACTAAATGCTCACTGAATTGCCTGAGGAAGCACAAATATTAAAGGAAATTGTGTTTATATTAATTTATCTTTGTATCTTTCCCAAGATTGATGTTTTGGTCAACAACGGTGGGCGCTCTCAGCGCTCCTTGTTTGTGGACACAAACCTGGATGTCTACAGTGCCATCATTGAGCTCAACTACCTGGGCACCATCTCACTGACAAAGTATGTCCTGAATCACATGATCCAGAGGAAGAGAGGGAAGATTGTCACTGTGAGCAGTGTGATGGGCATCATGGGAGCTCCTCTTGCCACCGGCTACTGTGCCAGCAAGCACGCTCTGCAGGTGAGCTACAGGCTGGAAGTTAATTAAGATAATTACGTGGACCAGTACCAGTGCTGCAGCAGAGGGCTTTGCCCTGTGCAGAAAGCACAAGTCTCAGCTGAAGTTTCACACAGCATATACAGCATCCTCAGGTACTGAAAGTCCTTTAGAATTAATTTGCTCTGAAATGTGAAATAGCTCCCACTGTAGATTTTTTTTTTTCCTGACTGGAATCCAAGTGCCAGCTTAGTTGTTTCTAACCACTACATGGTTAAATTCCAGTGTGAAACACAAAACCTTGGCCTCTGGCCTTCAGATGAGGGAATACCTCTATGAGAGGATTACTCTGTTGCATATAGAGCCCTTATGTTCTCGATTCATTTAGGGAGAAAGAGTCACTGGTGAGAGTTTTAAGACTTGAGGAAATCTTTAGGACAGTGAAGTGAGAACAGAGAGTGGTAAGGCAGACTACTCAGAGAAATGAGAATTCCTGATCCATCTGGGAACAGCTGAACGACTCGTTCCCAAGAGTTCTGTGTCTTTCTGTGGTGTGAAGAACTGGCAGCTCACAGTGCCACAGGAAGTTATCTTCTGCCTAACACCTAGCACTCAACACTGCCTGGAAAAAGTTTTTGAAAGCAGTGTCACTTGAGTAGAAAAGCATAAAAGAGGAGCTCAGGAAAGTTTCTGCCTGTATCATTGAGGAATCTCTTGTTTAACTATGGAAATATTTGTCTTTCACCACTGTTTGGCCTCCTGCTAATGTATGTTTTGATCTCAGTAAAACAAACTTCAGCTGTGCTCAGTGGTGGTTTAAAAACTGGCATCTTCTTACTCCCTACTGCATCTCAGCACCTGAACAGAACAAACAACTGCTTAAGCCAAGGGATCAGTATCTTTTTGAGAATTTGACCAGCAACAACAAAAAATGTAACAAGTGGCTGACACTGCAAAGCCTCTTGAAAAGATGAAGATGTAGAATATGGTGACAGATCTCTGCTAAAAAACTTTTTCACTTAGTGTTGGGGAGAGATCTGCTGCTCTTCACTGGAGTGAATGCTGGAATTGCCCACTACAGGCCAGCTTTTGGGTTAAGCCTGGTAGATTAAAACTAGAAGAATGCAATGAGCAGAAGCCTGACTTCCCTTCACGCTCCTTTATTTATTAAATGTTCTTTCAGTTGAATTATCTTTGGGTGTGGTGCAGTTGGGCTAAGCACGGCTCATTAATTGCAGAGCACAAGGAATTCACGTGTTGCTTTAAAAATACTCAGAATTCTGAACCTCATGTTAAGATTGAGAGCACAGACAAAGCTTTAAAAAGATAGTTTACTAAAATTAATTAAAATAAGCTGACTGAACTGCTTCTATCTTTATTAGCTTCTACCTCTGCTCAAGAACCAGGCCAGACTCCAAACCTCCTTCCTTGTTTCTTTCACAGTAATTCTAGAAACACTAATTGCAGGTGTTGAAACATGACTTGCAATATTGATTTTGGAAATATTCTGCCTGAGAGTCTTTAATCAGTCTGGATTTATGGCTAGATTAGGGCATGAAGCCTCCAAAAACTAGAAAAAACTTTTTTGAAATAACAAACTTAACCAGTGCAGTTCAGATAAATGAATTCTGTAGGAATGGCAGCCCTCCTTAGCCCTGTAGCCCATTTCTGATGGTGACCAAAAAGAAATAGAGACTGGAAGAGGGGAGGGGAAAAACAAGCCAAAGCAAAAAGTGGTGCTTTTCCTGTTCAGGTTTCCCAGCATGTACCCACCTGTATTCCAAGATCTTCTTGAAGGTTGTGTTTTGACCACCAGTTATTAAATATGTGAGCCCATCTGACATGGATTCATCTGTTGTGGTTTTTGGCTTGTTTTGGTTTTTTTTTAATTCATGCCTTGGAATCTATCATAACTGACACACTTAATGCTGCGAACTTAATTACACCCATTTTGAAAAAGTCCTTCCTTTTGCTTGGGGTTTTGTTTTTGTTTGTTTTTTTTTAATTCCTTTAAATGGCAGCTGTAGGAGGAAGGAATTCTGCCTGGAATTAGAATCTGTTCTTGAAACAATCATGCTTTGATCCATGGCAACTGGAATTCTTCATAACAATGTTCTACTGATGAAATTGCCCTTTATTTCAGTGCTGGGAGTGCTGTAAGAGCATGAGTCAAGCCCACGGGAGTCTGCATCTGCCTGGTGCAGTTTCCCTCCTGGAGGGAGGATGCTCATGGAGATCATGTGCCATTCACCCAGTTGTAATTCCTCTAATTGGTGGCATGGATCAGGAATGGTGGCCTTCAAAATGTTCCTTCATCAGGAACTTGTCTAAGAAGTGCATGGACTGAGCAGCAAGAGCTCCTCTCCTTGTTCACTGTCTGGTCATTAGTGGAATTTCTTCATTCTGGGCTTGGTGGAAATACTCAGGTTCCTCCTCTTGCACTGGAGTTCCTCTACTGCTCCCAAATCTGGGTCTGTCCCTGGGTGAATTCCAATAAGAGAAAGCACTTACTTTTCTTGCTGAGGAATTTAAAGCTTCTCTTCTGGGAGGAAGTAGAGGAATTTCATATTAGCTTTCTTTGAATATCAAGGATAAGTGCTGGAATTAGAAAACATGTGCATATTGTACACAGAGCCTCCAGAGGAGACTGAGTCTATGTGAGATTCTGGTTTTCAAGAGGCCCTTGTCAGTGTGTATCAGCCAGGATTTAGGGTGAGCGAGTGTCCTGGCCCTCCTGTGTTGCTGGTGAAGGCTGTGCTTCTTCTCTGCTGTAAAACCTGGGAGCTGCAGCACGAGGGAAGGATGTGGGACAGCAGAATGGCTGCAGAGCAGGACCAGGAGCTCGCTGGCATCTCTGGCTACTTGCATTTTGTGTTTACACAATGCAGCCTTTAATGGCATCACCGTGGCTCTGACAGTGCCCACGGGGCTGCCTGCTGCTGTGTGGCTGCTCAGGTGCCCAGTTTTAGGCACAGCTTGGATCCCAGGAGCCTCCCAGCATCTGAGCAGCGTAGGAGCTTTGTCAAAAGTGACTGAGCTGTGGTCTGGCTTCCCTTCCATCATAGCATTTCTAGACACGTGCCCTTCCACCTCCTCAACTCCTGGAAATGCATCTTGAGTGTGTTCCCTCCAGGCAAAATGGGAGCCAGTTCTGTTCCTCACCTCCAAGGACAGGGAGTGCTGGGCAAGTGGGGTCTGTGTGCCTTTTTGTGTGTGGTTTTATCCTCAGCTGGACTGAGTCACCACCTTTGTGACAGGACTGCACAACCTGGGGGTTTGGGGCTTTTCTGAAAGAAGTGGGCTCAGGGCCCCTCAGGGAAGGGAGGGGATGAGGAAAGTGCAGGTTGGGATGTAGCATTAGCCTGGAGTGGTGGATAAAACACAGCCCTGTTGGTGCACACGAGGGTGGGGGAGCCAGGGGAGGGCCTGGCTTTTAAATCAAAACACCTGGGTGTCCAGGAGCAGATTTCTGGGCACGTGAGTGTCCAGTGTTAGAACTTAGTCCTCTCCAGGCTTTGCTCACATGCTGTGAAGATCCAGCCCCAGATCCGGGGCCTGCGGGTACTCACGACTTTAAATTTATGTTCAGTGTTTTTAGGGAACTGAACTGCAAAGCCTGTATGGAATCCATAAATTGAAATTAGCCACCAGCAGCTGGGAAATTGGAGCCCCTGTTCTTGGTCAGAGTGTGCTGCTCCTTGCTGAGCTTGTCCCAGCTGCTGGTTCTGTGTCACCACAGGCCCATATCTGACTGGTTTTAGCCTGTGTTGCAGCTCAGGGAAGAGCTCTGGGTCAGCCAGCCCTCCTCCCAAGCTGGATGGGAGTAAAGTGATAAAATTTTACTACAGTGGGAGAAGTTTATCAGCCTGTGCTCACTCTGTGTCTCTGTTGTGACACAAAATTTCATGTTGGAGTAGATACAGGGGACTGTTGGTAGCCAGGTCAAAGATAAGACATGATGGGGTGCTCATCCTCCACAGTGCTTGACCAGCAGCTTTGGTGGGATGCACCCTTCTGAATGGGCCATGCTTCCCATAATAGTTGCTGTCTAAATGTGAATTGCTGCAGAGATTCAGAAAACCTTGTATCCTCTTAGCTTACAGAGAAGAAGTACTGGCCATTTTTGCAATTTTGGTTTAACTTGGATACACTGGTAGCATATTCAGGAGCTGAAATAAGATTTGTATCTATGTGGATGCCAATTTCAAACTCTGTAGCAAATTCAGTGCTGCAGATTAACCCCCTGAAGTGTCAGGGTGCATTTTTGACTTTGCTATGCTGAGAATATTCCTCCTTTTCTTACATAAACCAGTGCCACTTACTTCATGTGTAAACTCTTTATTGTCACCCCAAACAGCAATTGACCTGCAAAAAGTAATTTCCATGATATTGCAATTCTTAGGATTGGTGGCATTTCCACTGCCAAACAGCAAAACTTGTCTTCATACAGGGACAGCAAAATCTGGCTGTAGTTTAGAGAAATCACTGTGCATTTGGTAAGATGAGGATAGATTCCTCACTGGTTTACATATCAATGTCTGTAACTGCAGATAAAATGCTAAATTAGCCATTGATCATGAAAAGTCAGAGAAAATAGTAGGAATTTCTTGTAGTGGAATCTTGTTATCTTTGCAGTATAAATTTGTATGAAAAGATGTCATCAGCTTAACCTTGCAAAAAACACGGGAAAGGAAGATTTCAGTACATTTTTGTCTTCTAGGGATTCTTTAATTCTCTGCGGACTGAGCTGACTGACTACCCTGAGATCAGCGTTATCCAAATCTGCCCAGGGCCTGTACAGTCCCAGATCATCCAAAATGTCTTTACTGAGAATCTTGCAAAGGTAAGGACTCAGTTCTGTTGTGGCAAACCCAGCTTTTGCTGTGGGGCCAGTTTGGATCCTCTTGTGGGGTTCTTTTGTCTGGTTTTGTCCTCCTTGCAAACACTAACCTCATCTTACCAAGAAATGCTTTGAGTGGTGCAGAGCTGTGTATATTCTTGTAATTCTTGGTGGTGTCAAACAAAAATTGGGTTTGATAATTGCTATTCCTTCTCTCTTCCAACACAAACAACCCAAGCCTAGTAGAATGTACTGTACAGCCACTGTGCTGCGGTTTTGGGGGGGAAAGCCAGGATTTTCTGGACACAGCTCTGCCTGGGGAGTGCTGTCTTTGCTGCACAGGTAGGTTTTTGTTTGCCCTGGTCACGCTGTGCCCTGGTGGGTGACGCTGCTGCTGGCACGGCCCCGGCTCAGCTGACACGAGCTGTGCATTCCTTTCCTGTTAGGGATTGTTCCAGGAGGAAAAGCAAAACCTTCCAACTGCACAATGGCTTTTAGTAAAGGCTGTCTGACAAAGCAGCTGGCAAAAATTGCTACTGTGATACATCAGCTGTAGTCTGCCCTAAATTCAATCGATTGGAAGCTCAGGATGACCCACCAGTGACAGGGGAGGGGATCTCTCATTGTTGAATCGAGTTCTGGAATGACTTTCGTGTTGCAAAACTTCTGACTTTGTGAAAGAAAAGATGTACTTTTTGAACAATGATGAATGTTGCAAAACACATTCCTCAGAGTTTGGCGTGGCAGAAGACCAGGGAGGAGGAGCAAATCTAGACCAGAAGTGCTTTTGCCCTGTGAAGCAGAAGCACAGATTGCTAGAGCAGCCTGTCATTGCTGGAGTGAAATGTGCACAAGTTCACAGGGCTGTGGTTTATGCTCACTAAATGATACACGGGGACAAGACCTCAGGCTGATGTCCCTGCCCCAAAGCAGCTGGCTGCTTTTCTCTGGGTTGAGATGGAGAGAACTGGCAGGAAGATTTATGGGGAATGAGACCTCACCTACTAACTTGGCTACTTGAGTAACTTGTAGTGTAGAATGAGGCAGGCTCAGGTGGGAACTGGGGAGTTCCCATTCCTCAGAGCTGCAGATGGGGGAACTTGTTCAATAATCCCCATCAAGTGGAAGCCCTGTTGAAGCAGGACAGAGATTGGAGATCCATTTTTTTAAACCTTTGACCCATCAATAGAGGCATTAATTAAAAGGGTGCTTTATTTGAGCCAAAGGAGGGTGGAAAGTGTTCCTGCACTGAAAACCAGAGGACAGTGAGGGATGGGTTCGCCTGCCCCAGTCTCTGGGTGAGTTCTCGAGGGCAAACTGGGAGCAGCGTCTGTCACATGGAGCGTGGCCCTTTTCCTCCCTCTGTCACTGCCAGGGATGCAGTCCTAACCCCTCCCTGCCCTGTGCCCCCCTCAGTCCCTCGAGAACAGCGGGGACCAGTCCCACAAGATGCCCACAGATCGCTGCGCGCGGCTCACCCTGGTGAGCGTGGCCAACGACGTGAAGGAGGCCTGGATCAGCGACCACCCCTACCTGGCCGTGTGCTACCTGTGGCAGTACGCGCCCACCTGGGCCTGGTGGCTCATGAACAGGATGGGCAAGAGGAGGATACAGAACTTCAAGAGCGGAATTGTGAGTGTGCAGCGTGTCCCTCTCTCCCCTGCTTGCTTGTTGCACTCTGCTGGTGTTCTGCTGTGGGAATGTTGGGACTGCACTTCTCCTCAGTCACGCGTAGAGCCCTGATGCTCTGCCCTGGTGGATGCTATTTATTCTTTTGGTACAAAAAACCCCCTCCCATCTTAAAAGTACTGCAAGAACAGTAGGGTAAAAGTAAGGGTGGCATATGCAGCTTAAAACTTTGTGCTTTCACACTGCAATTGCCCATGGTCACAAGCTGTTTTTAAAGCGAGTTTTTCACTCACAGTGTTGTTTTTAACACAGCAGAAAGCTGGGTGGGGAAATACTGATTTAATGTCCTCTCCCTCCAGGATGCTGATGCCTCTTACTCAAGGAAGAAGAAGTAAGGACAAGCATGTACAAAATCCTGATGTACTCGTGCTGAGAAACTTTTCATATTGCGTGACTGCAAACAACAGCTTTTTTTTTGTTTTGTTATGTCTTTGTCATCCCGTAACTTGGCAGATCTGTCAAGCTGATGACACACTTGACTAAATAAAAATCTCTTTCTAAACACACCTGTTTCATGCCAAACTCCCACAGGCTGAATTTTTAAGCTTACAAGAACTGAGACACATGAGAGGCTGGGCTGCTGCTCTGACACGGGAAAATTCCTGGTGAGCAGCCTAAAATTGTAGACCCCAGGATCCTGTTTCCCTCACTTTCTTTCCTAATTCATGTTGATTAAAAAAACCCCACAAGAAGAAGGGTGTGGTATAGAGGGTAAGGGTGTCTGGTCTGTGCTTGGGATGTGTTCAGGGCTAAATCCCTTAATTTCTGACACATCATCAGGATTTACCCTCTGGCCCTTTTCTCAGCTCTGCTGCCCTTACACTTCCCTGTGTGCAATCAACATCACAATCTAAAGCAAGGAGGTGTTGGGAGGAATTAAATAAAGCTCTGCACACACCTGGTTAGAAAACAGAGCAGTTCAGGGGTCACAAGGGATAACAGTGTGTCCCAAGCTCAGTCCCATTGCTGAGAGCAGTGCCAGGATGCCATCAGTAATCCCAGTAGCAGCCTGTGAACACAGACAAGGCCAGGGTTGAAGGTGCTCCAATTCCTGAATTCCAGATACTTCAAAGAAATGCTCCAAACCAAACAGGCCATGGTTCAAGAGCACACAAACAAACCAACAGCTGAACAGGGGCACTCGGCTGCACAGATCTGTGGGACAGAACAAGAAGCTTTAACTGCTGTTTCTGCCAAAAGCAGCATGCAGACAGGTTCAAGGTGAGGGTTCTGTGACTCAGGGTCAGGGCTGTGGACACCTGGGCTGTCCCAGAGGGCTCTGTGAGCAGTGAGTGGGGGTGTGGGGCACGCTGCCTGTGACAGCAGGGGACAGGATGTGGCAGGGCAGCACAGCCCAGCTCCACGTGCTGTGCTGCAGCAGATCTCTGCCTGTCGCTAACCGTGCTGCTCCATCTGGTGCCAGGCGGGAGGAACACGGCGCCCGGCTCTCAGCAGCGCTCCTCCGGGCTGGCGACCAGATGGAGACAATCCAGAGACAGGAAGGGAAAAGGATCACAGCTCTCTTCAGTTTTTTCTCAGCTGGTTTATTCAGTTTACAAAAGACAAAGGATGAGGGCAGAAATTACAGCCATCTTCCAGTAAGGACTGCTGCAAAAAAAGATAATTAAATTTTCTGTGACCATATGGAAGACAAGTAGTAAGAGACTTGGAATGAGACAAGGGAGGGTTAATTAGATTTAGGAAATAACTCCAACTTTCCAGCTGCTGCAAGAGCAGCAAAGAACTGGAGTGAACTGCTTGAGGAGTTCATGACACTCCTCACCTTGGAAGTTTTAAATCAGAGTAAACATTTGCCAGGGTAGTTCCTTGTGAAAGGGAGCTGTAAGCCCCTTCCTTCTCTATAAGCCCCTTCCACATGACTTCCATGGCTCTGTATTTCCAAATGCAGCTCAAGCCCCAGCATGGCACCAACCTCCTTTGGAAATCCACTACATCACTTGCATAGTTTTTAAAAATAATTTCTGGCCACTATCAAAAGAACAGCCAGCAGCCAAGTACAGGGTGCTGTGGCAAATTTCACCTGAGACAAAAAGTCTTAAAGGTGAGGAGTAAAAGTAATGAATGTGCTTGGACTCAGACAAGTCTGGGTCTTCTAAACCAGTACTGCTTCAGTTGTGGAGCAGGTCTGATTTAAATTGATTCCATAGGATTAGGAAATACAATTATCTACTCCCTGCTCAGCATTTGCCTACAGTGTAACCACTGACCTGCTGAGAAAACACAGTTATGTGCTAAGACTGGTGGTAGTGAACAGGATAAATGAGCCCCTGGAAACTGGACCTGTTTTCAAGGTGACCTGTAATGTTACAAATCAGCTGCCCAAGTCTGTTCCAGCCTGTAGTGAGGTTAAAAAAAATAAATTACTTCTGGCACAGACAGGTGGATTTCCACCCAACCCCCATCATCAAGCTCTCACTGCATTTGTGGAAGACTGGTTAGGGATGTGGACAGGGATTGCAAGTAACAACATATATATACAGATATATGTAATATATATCATATATATGGATACTGGAAGAAGGAGATGAAGTCATACCATTTGTTATTAAAATTTCCTCTGTCCCCTAAATATATACATTTACTTCTTTCATCAATAAAGTCACCCAGGCCATCAAGGTGCCAGAGCACACACTGGTTTATATAAATTCTTTTTACCAAAACAAGTAGTTTGGTAAAAATTGTCCCTTAGACTTTACTTTAGTTAAAGCATGGCTGATAACTTACTACCCATAAGAAGATCAGTGAAAGTCATATAACAAAGCTAGAATTGAACTCAGTCCACTATAAAAGGGCCAGAATAAAAAAAATCATATAAATAGTCCTATGTACACTTTGGTTGCCAGCTCTAGAGTTGACAACACTACAAGAAGCTGTAACCTGACTGGCAGTGCAAGTCACCTGTCCAAGGGGAAAAAAAAGTAAAAATAAATCAGAATGCACCAAAAATAGTTAATGATCAGAATTATGTTAGTGATCAGAATTATGGTAATGATCACAATTATGTTGCTCTTCTCTAAACTGGAGAAGAGAATCTCAGCCTGTGGCTCATCAGCCACACGGGCAATGGTGTCTCGTGTTCCAGCAGCAAGAAACCAGTCCCCAGCTTCCTGCCTGCTGAAGGTTCTGGCCAGCACCATCTCTGTGCCAAGGACGTGCGCCGGCACCGCCACCCTGAGAGTAACACCTGATCTGTAGCGCATGAAGGGAGCACGGACACCTGACTCCAGCTTGCAGAGGAAAAAGACAAGCCAGTAGCAGCCATAACTGCAAACAGGACGGCCTAGAAGAGCGGCAGCTGCAGGAGCTGCGAGGAGTACACGGGGTAGCCCAGGGGCGGGTCGGCCGCCTGCACGGTCAGGTTGCGCAGCAGCGCCGGGTGTGCCTGGATGCTGTAGCGCTCCTCGTCATCGTTGGTGGCATAGAGCAGCTCCCAGGACAGGTTGGCCCACTGGCCTCGCACGGCTTCGGCATTGAGCTTTCCCACCTGGACTAACAACTCCTGCAGAGTGAGGACTCGCCCCGTGTAAATTCCCTACAAGAACAAACAGACCAAGGTGTCCAGCGCATTGTCCGAGAAGAGACAAGAGCATTTTGGTTACAAAGCATGGAGTAAAGCTTTGGGACCACACTCTGTGAACACCTAGAACACAGCAAAGCAGAAACCAGTCTCCTCAGCTCAATTCCTCCACTGGAATATAATCAGGAAATATTGCTGCATCTGAAGAACAGTGCAGTGGGGTTTTCAACAACAGTGGTGCCAGTCCCTCTTTAGTACAAACCAACCTTGCAGAGCCTTCATGTTTTAGAACACAATTACAAGGGGGGAAAAAGAACAGTGAAAAAGAAACCCAAAGCTGACGTAGTAATTTTTCTCCTTACCATGCTTGGGTCATGCCCCAGTGAGAACAGGTATGGCTTTTCCTGCAGAACTGCTTGCTGCCACTCCAGGTCTGACACGAGCCCAATGTACCAATCGCTTTCGTATTCCTCCAGGTAATTCACCAGCTCTTTGAAGTTCTCTACTGGGCCCAGGCTGGCTTTGTCCAGCATAAGTTTGAAGGTGTATCTGAAAGGTGCAGAATGTCACACAGTCAGTTGTGTGGCAAAGACAGGAGGGAGGAAGGCTCTGTGGGCCACAGAGGGTGCAGAGGCTCCACCAACTCTGTCAGTCACTGCTTGTCAGCTGAGTCACTGCCAGCCAGTCTGGGTGTGCTTTTAGCTCACCCACATGTAAAACACATCAGCTTAAACATCTCTCATTCACCTCCAACACTTCCCCACTGCATGATAATGGATAGTGCCAAATATCTTAATCCAGCACAACTGTTGAGATCTGGGGACAATGAAAATAGGTTGTTTTTCCCCAGATAACACAGCAGATTGGAGGCAGCTGCCGTGGAGAAGAGAAGAAAGAAGAAAACTCCATACCACAGGCTTTACTGTCTGGAGTTATGGGCAATATTTATATAAGAAAAACCTACAATTTTTCTAATCTCAGGAAATGGTTTTCTTTTACCTGAATGCTTTTAATGCCAGCTGGAAGAGCTCTGGTTTGCCTGTCAGCCAGTCCAAGCCGGCAGACCAGGGAATGCCACCAGTGTACGCCCTGAACACGTGGCGAGGAGCAGGCACGGCGTTATCCAGGCCAAACAGACCAAAGCAACACGACAGCACCCCGTGGATGTACAGGTCTTTCAAAGCTTTATCTTTCATAAGGTCTGTGAGTAAACTGGAAGGCTTCTCTTTTAGATGAAAAAAGTCCAGTTGGCTCAAAACAAAGTGGTACCATTCCTCTGGAAACCTCTGCCTCATTTCACTGACTTTGGCAGAAGGCACTGGCGCTGTTCTCCATTCTTCAGGGATGCTCAGGAGCTCTGAGTAAGAGCAACTGAATTCTACACGAGGTAAAACTTCTGGCTGTTTCCCTTTGTCCACAGCAGGCAGACCAAACACCACAGCCCTGTTTAATTTATCTTCTGGTGACATTTCTTGTAGGAAATCTTGGCTCTGTGTTTCTATAGACCCTGGAATAGACAGGTGCACTTTCGGTGTCAGTCCCAACTGCCCAGGTTCTTTTCTGTCTCTTGTTCTGCTACTGGGTTCAAAATCAAAAATGTCACTATCATCAGTCCAGTCCTCCACTGTATCAACACTAAAGCTGTCTTCTTCCCTCAGAGCTCTGGATCCTTTCACTGCACCACTATGCTGATTTTCTGGAAATGATCCTTGTTTGTTCTTGTTGGCACTGCCTGGGCTTTCCCACGTCTTTGATTTTTTATAACAATACTGGACAAGCATCCATACAAGCACTTTAACAAAATCATCTTTCAGGTGCTTTAAATTCTCATGGGAATCAATTATTCCAGATAACACATTCCTGGCATCAGAATACAGCCGCACAGGAACAACAGTACAGGGAGTCAGGATGTGTCCAAAATGGGGATTGGGAGACAGAATCCTTGTGTGCTCCCGATGTTCAAAGGCCATTTCAAAAATTTCATCCACCCTGTGAGCTTCAGCAGCATGGCAGGATGTTTCCTGCAGTTCTAGCCCCTAAAGCACACATGAAAACAGCTTCCTGTTAGTCTTCACCAGGACGTAACTTTAGATGCTAGCAAGCTGTTTGCTTGCAACAGAATTATTCTGACCAAGATGATTGTCAGTATTACCACAACTGAATCTACAAATCTGTCTAGAGATAACAGCAATAACAAAGCACTCACTGCAGTATTAGGCACAGATCAATGTCTTCAATAAATCTTTGCCTGATGCAGATCTTATTAGCCAGCTTACTAAAGATATTGTCACAAGCTAAATGATAAAAAATTTCACATCTGCTACTCATGTAAATTGCAAGACTAATTAGTATAACACTCATAGAAAATGAAATGTAAATCAGCTACACTGCTGAAATGTTGCACAGGAAAATGTCTGCACGATTTCCAAACATCAACATCTTAGTGCTCAGCATGCAATTACCTTAATGTTAACACCACAGTATGTGAAGCCTTTCTCCAGCACCAACACCCACATCAGCCTGTCCTGAAAGCGGCACAAGTAATGTGACCCAGGCAGAGAGAGACCTAGGCAAGGAAAAAGCCCAAGCAAAAACTACATATTACCTTTCCTACATGCCAATGAAAGGATTCAACAGCAAACACAAAATATTTCTGCATCAACATCACAATCAGTTAGCACTGGCTAACTAGCACCTTAGAATCTTGAAAAAACTGGCTGAAATTGCAGCTTTGAAAAAGCTGTGGAAAGTTGGGAAACCTCACACAAATGCAGGACTCCATTATTCACACCAGACCAGGGTTAAACAACTCCACCCTCAATTCCCTTTGCAGAGATGACTTTCATGATTAAAGATCATTTTTGGCTGCACTTCCCACCACACAGTTCCCACTGATGTTCTCTGGAAACCTAAAATCCTTCTTACTGAGAATACATTACAAAATCATGATATAGCACAGGAGTTTCCTAAGGGCCCAATTTGCTATGGAGTAGGAAGTTTATTTGTTATCAGAGAAATAAAAATATAACTGAAGCAGAATTTGAAAATCAGGTCCTGAAAAAAAAACCCCAAACATTTCTCTTTTTTACCTATGTCACAAAAAGAACAATGACAAATTTCCCAAGAACTGGTGGTTATACTGTATTTGAACTATAGCCTAATGTCAATCCTCCTAACACAATGGTTCTGTTCTTAAGCATGACATTTGCTGCCAGGTTATGACCTGCTTCTGCTGTCACTCATGTCTGGTGACCACTCACTTGCAGACCATTTCAGTTTTAAAATGTTGTAAGGTGAAATCAGTGAAACCAACCATTAAGCTGTAGTTAAAATTTAAGTAACCTCTTCTATCCCACTGAGCTAATGAAGTGCATTTTCTTGCTAACATTTTGCAAAGATTTTAATTCCTTTCTTGCTAGCTGTTAAAGCTACTAAAGCTCCTCTACACAGAAAAAACTATGGGTTTAAATTAGTGACACACGAAGTGGTGCCGCTTCCTTTTGAACTCATCTGAGAACACCACAGTTTTTCTTGCTTCAAGACGTTCATTCACAGATTTTCCCATTAAAGAAGAGACTTTTTACCCCTCAAGACTAGTGTTTTAAATTATTTATTCTAAGGCATACATGCCACTACAGTCATGATGGGAATAGGGAAAAAAACCCCTATTAAAATGTGTATATATATAAAATATAGATAGATATAAGAGATAACATATATATAGGACAGATAACTATATATTATAATAACATAATAAATATATCTATTGTAAATATAAAACATGATGGACTAAAGCAGTAGACAAACTGAAGTCCTCTTCTTTAGCGAAAGAAGACTTCCTGGTTTTATTTAGTACCTCTCTCTAACCAGTGGTGAAAGTGCAGCACATGTTTCCTAGTAAAGCACCTGGATATATTTTTCAGAAAAGCATGATTAAGGTTAACTTCCACTGCCTTCAAATATTAAGCCACCTTTTCCAGCCATAAGCCATTTTTAAGAGGCTTATGTAAATATTTGCCTCTTGTCTAAGGGCTACAATCTTTTGATTATTTAGGTTACACAAAGCCTGTTTCTCAAGAAATTGACCTTGCAATTTCAAAACAGTTACTCTGTCTCCAGCTGGGAAAAAGACTGGGCATTTCTTCATCTCTGTCTCAGTAATTCTGTGGAAACACCTTAGGATGACTTTCACAAGCTGTAAACCCAAAAGTGCTGCTACAATCCTGCCCCAACTGCCTGCACAAGATATGACATTAAATCTTATCAACGGGTTTGTTCTCAGCTGTTTACTGCTACTTAGGCTACATCACGTATTTCACAAACATCCAGTCAATATTCACCATAACCAATTAACACAGCCAAATTAGCAGTCACCTTCTGGATTCTGAGTAATGGGATTGATGCAGAGACAGACAGACCTAGAGAGCAGTCTGACACACATCCTTCTCTATGCTGTCTGGCTAAAGAACCCAATTTACTGCCTCCAGTTAGCTACGATCAATGCATTCCATCCTTTTTATTCAGCATAGAAAATTAGCATTGATACTGTTTCATCACCATTTAGTCTCTCCTTAAAGACAAGTGTTATTTTTTTACAAGATTGTAACAAGTAGGCATTGTACAATCATTAACTGGAAAAGATCTCCCAGATCATCAAGCCCAGTCTTTGACTGAATACCACCATGTCAATGAAACCATATCACAAACTGCTACACCTACTTGTTTCTTGAATGCTCCCAGGGATAGTGACTCCACCACTTCCCTGGGGGAGCCTGTTCCAATGCTTAACCATTCGTCCAGTGAAGAAATTTTTCCCAATATCCAACCTGAACCTCCCCTGCTGCAACTTGTAGCTGTTCCCCTTTGTCCTATTGCTGGTTATACAAAAAGGATAAAAGTAACCACTTTTCCCTGAACAATCTCTGAATATCAGCTTTAACCCACGCTGTGAAACGTGGTTTTCAACCACGGATTCTCCTGTCCTCCAGCCAAACCACGTTTCCTGAAATGTTTAGCTGCAATATTCAGAGTGCTGTCTGTACGTACCCAGGCCGCCGGCCGCCAGCGCGGACTGCAGCGCTGCGGCCAGGCTGGGCACGAGCTGCCGGTAGTACACGGTGTCGGAGCACACGCAGGCGGTGCCGCCCGCGGGGCCCGGCCAGCTCCGCAGCGGCCGGGGGAAGCCCACCAGGAACACGGGCAGGGTGAAGAGCGGCAGCAGCGGCGAGGAGAGCAGCGCCGAGACGGCCACCAGGGCCAGCAGGACGGGGAAGAAGGCGACGTTGAGCGCGATCAGGGCGCCGCTGGACCGGCGGCGCTGCTTCTTCTCCGTCCACGACGTCAGGAGGATGGCGACGGCAAAGTGCAGCTTGGAGAGGAACTGGAGCAGCCGATCCCGCAGCAAACCGACCTGCAGCAGGCAGGCAGGAAGCACATGGTTTGTAGCCTGCAGCACACTCAGCACAGCTACAGTAATTTGAAGAAAATGAAGCATGGCTATCATTGCTTGGTGTTAGAATCTATCTTAGTAGAGTTTTTAGCTTCTATCTGCTGGGTCTTGGCCCCTGTTGTAATTCTCCAACAGAAACAGAGACTTCAGATAACAACTATCTGCTTAATTTTACGTTGTGACTGTTACCAGCAAGAGTTTGATTCCTGTATCAAGGCTCCTGTTCCACCAGAGGTCTGGATTAAACACCAACATTTGTGCTGCTGCCACAACCACCATGTCTAGTAAGGCATTTTCTGTATTCTGCCAGACCTAAAAGAGATATGTTAGAAATACGTTAAAAAAATATATCTTTATCTCTGCTTTCATGACCTGGAATATTTCTTCCAGGTCACCTTGGTTCTCAAATCATGTAGAAGAGCATTTCTAAGGCTAACATATTTAAAAATCAAATTACCATCCTAAATATCCTTGTGAATCCAATGGAAACAGACACGGAATGCGGGTTTTGTAGCGAATGGTCAAGTGACAGGAATGCTATCATAGCAAATGGAGACACTGCAATTGAAATAAAAGAATCATTGACCTCCTTCCAAAAACATAACAGAAGTCAACAGAGGTAAGCAGTCTTATTGCAGGATAGAAATCCCAGCATAAAAAGAGAAACCTTCCCTTCATCATCATGAAGTTCTCTTTGTATTACACTCCCACGATACCAAACAATTTATTTGCACTAATGGCCCAGGACAACAAATATTTACACCAATGCTTAGTTCTTACCTGCTATTAGTTCTTTTGTCCTTTATTTGTTTCTCCAAGAGAATACTCAAATAAGTAAAAATAAACATGGAATAGCAGTCATCAATCTACTTTCCCAAACTAATGCTTCTTTATGAAATCAAATAATTTAAATCAATTTTTTATTCCCTCAAAGTAGATGCATTTGTCTCTAACCTACCAGAAAGGAGGTTCTGCCCTTTACTAGCAAGCTCTAAGAACCAAGTATTTAGTCAGCTTGAAGACTTTCAACTCATTTTGTTTCCAAGTACATCTTTTCAAAAGTGGGTACTGCAGTTGTAACTAAACTCCTTTAAAAGGCCCTGCTTTCTCAGCTGGGCTTTTAAAAGGCTCAATTTTTTAGGTTCACTCCTATAAAAGAAATAAATAAAATCACTTTCAAATTTAATCACTTTCAAATATGCTGGACCAGTAACTTTGACCTCAATCCACAATTTAATAAGACACCAACAAGTATTTCCAGCCACTTAGATTCCCTTGATTCATTCCCAGAATCTTGCACATACAGAAATTCTAGAGTTTCAATCTCCCTACAAGCATCATCTAACAAACAACAGACAGTGGTGTATTCCTACCTAGTGTTAGTAAAATCCTCCTGACAACACCAACTTTCATTAGCCTTCTTTGCTTCTCCATGAACACAGCCACAGTCCTGACATCCTTTGGGTAAAAGGGGTTTCGGAAGGCTCCAAACAAGTACACTCTCTGAATCTCTCTAAGAATCCACATAATTACAAGTAACAGGATCAGAATGTAACTTGCTATGGCCTGGGGACTGGCTTGGGAAAACGATGAGGAGCCTGCAAATTGGTGCAGCAAGCTCGCTTCTGTGAGAGCAAATGTCAACACAGTCACGTAGAAAATAAATTCCCTCCACCCAAATTGTATCCTAAGACCTCTGGGAGTATTTTTAGATTTGCTGGAGGTTAATTGGCTGATCATGGTGTGTTTGAAGGCAAACCCAATCTCACTTAGGTTAAGACTCAGTATGAACCCAAATCCAGTCATGAAGAGGATCACACCGAGGGGGCTGGGAATGAAATACGATGCTATTGCTGTTCCAGCAGAAATGAGAAACATTACTAACAACCTGTGAAGGAGAAAATAAAGAAGATTTGCTTGAAAAGAAAAAGGTTATAAACAATACTGATATATTTTACAATTGTATAAACATTTACTTTGTGTTACTTGACATAGGTGAACCTCCTAGTCCAAACTCCAACAGTTGTTCCATTCCCCAGAGAAAAAGTGCATCAAGTGGGGGCAGAATTCCCATTGCCCACAAGAATGGCAGAAAAACAAACAGGATGTGCAAAATCTGGTTTGTCTGTTCTAGAATGGGTGCGTTGACAGCAAACCTGGATAAAAGAAGAAATGGATTTGACTTCTGTGAAGGGAAAAATAACTTCCGCGTGGGAAGACTTCCTGTTTAACTACTACAGCAAATCCCAAAGTAAAAACATTACACATTCAACCTATAAAACCTAATGAGTATCTTTTAAAAGGAAAATTAAGGACATATATTTATGCTTGGGACAGTAACACATTAATTAGAACACCAGAACACAGACTAAATTTTCATTTAAAAGATTTGAAGCCTTCAGATGATGCAATTATCCCAATTATTTTTGTTACTGTTGTGATAATACATTGAAAAAATACTTGTGCAAAAAAGAAAGCTCCACAGGCTCCAAGGCCTCAACTGCTTAACAGAAAATTGTAAAGTATTTTTTTCAGAAACACAAAAGAAAAATTTTATGCAATTTCAAGGCCCAAGATCTAAGCTTTAACAGTAGAAGAACTGGCATGTTGCTGGTACACCTACAGATAATCCTGTATATTACTAAAGAGAGTTTATTTCTACATAAAAGTGTCAAAATCTTTCTGCAAAATCACAAAGATCAGTATTAGAAATTTGCATAAATTTTAACCCACATGTAGTTCACCAGTTAAAGATGGTAGACTGCCAAGATATTTGGTTTCTCTCTCCTTTTTAATGAGTAAGCAAACCTTAGAGGAATTTTATCAGGAATTTTGACAATGTCTTAATCTTCTCCTCAGGAAATTGAATAGAAGAATTTGGAGTCCAAGACCACATGTATAATTCTCATACCTCACCTGAAGTGGCAATTGGGGTAAACCATTAACAAAGACATCTCACAGTGCAAAACTAGCAAATTCAAACATTGTTTTTTTTAATGTAGCTGAAGTACCCCAACCATAAAACATGTACATGTGACAAAGTGCTATAAATATCACCTGATAGGGAGAAAGAATGCAGAGAGTAAATCTAAAAGCATCTTGTTTTAGGAGCCTGATACTACAAATACTTCACCTAAGGCACTCATCTGAAAATAAGAAATGTGACTCTCCTAATTTCTAGACTGACACAGCTCTTTTGCATTGCAAAAGCATTTAAAAATCCAAGCTCAAAATCCATGTAACAAAGCCACAGCAATATTCCCATTTGCTTATCCATTCATTGAAACCAAATTCAGAGTGGTTTGGGTTTTTTGTATTTGGTTTTCTTTTTGGTTTGTTTTTGTTTTGTTTTGGTTTTTTTTGCCTGTTGTATAAAAGCCTCTGCTATCACTTTAGAGAGCTTAAGTTAGAAAGTATTCCAGGAGAAAATCTGGACATAAATCCAGTAATCCTAAAGTTTGCAGTGTTTAGATTTATGATTCCAGATCAGGAACATGTGTTTTTAAAACACATCCTTTAAAAGGATATAGATGCAAATGCTCCAATACAAAAATACAAAAAATAACATGGTAGAAGATAGGTAAAACTATCTCTTACTTACAAACTACTCTTCCTAGTTTACATGGAATGCTATAAAAATTTAAGAAGCTTTTATACACAGCATAGAACCTTAATTTTTATCATATATGCATCAACCTCCTTTCTTTGAAGTTACTACAGTTGATTAGAATTTCGAAATAAATTTTCCTCGTAAGAAAAATTTAACCTTTCCCATCAAAAATACACAGAAAAACCATGACTTTGAGTGGCTAAATGCATTATTACGTTTACCTGTGTGCAAGATCCACTGCAATAAAGACAAAAATGTAGAAAGGTCTCATCAGAGCAGTGATTTCATAAGTATCCAGTGCTTGGAACGTGGCTGTTTCGGTGGCTGTGTTTATGATTAAGGAATACTCTCCTATACAAATGGTCACCCATCCAAACACAAAGATCACAACAGTTCCTCCAATGTTGCTATATAACAAGGTTATTCTGTTTGGCAGCAAATACCAAGTTCCCAGCCCACACAATACCCCTGCCAGAAGGGAATGGAATACAGTGTTGATTATGTACTTCTTGCCAGGAATAATAAATTTTACTGTCTCTGAACCTACACAGCTGGAAAATTCAAATTCATCTTCATCTGTCAGGGTATTCTGAATTTGCATTCTTTCTACTGTCACTGTTTTCTGCTTTGCATAGAGGTTTGTCATCTGGAGAGCAAGTGCAGTAACGAACATGAGTGCTCCCGACAGCGCTGCGGCGCAGAAGTCCTTCATCACTCCCAGCTGGTACAGGAGCGTTCCCACTCCTCCCCAAAGCCATGGTGTCAGGAAAAGGATGATCTGGTGCACGTAGATGTAGGGAGGGGCACAGTAGCCTAATTTGAACCGGGGACCTCCCAGCACAGTCTGAGGGAAGCGCTTCAAGAAGAACTCCTGCTTGTAGTCATTGAGCAGGGGGACATCTGGCCCCATCCTCGTGGCTCAGGAATGCTGGCTGGGGATCATCTTTCCTGTGGGAGAACAGAAAGGGATACACGGACACATTACTGATTCTGGAACTCAGAACCCAGGGAATTCTTGTGTCTTCTTTTTATTTACCAAGTTACAGTGGAATTCTGACATGTTGCTGTTAGAATTTCCCAGAACACAACTACTAAGCAAATATCTATTTTAAAATGTGAACACATTCTTTCATCTCAAGGTTGCAAATAAAAATATATAACCTGTTCTTGGGAGATGATAAAACCAACCCATCTCCCCATCAGAACACGTTCCTAAAACTGACATTCTTCCCACCCAATCTGAATCCAATCACACCTTGCAACAGACCTCCAATTCCAAATCCTGGTAAGGATCTCTGTGTACAGAGTCTGTGATTTCAGTGAACAGCCACAAAACTGCAGGGACTCAGGCACACAGAAGTCCCTGTAAAAAAAATCAAAGCTTTATGCAATAAAGCTTCTTTTACATAAATATGTTAAAGAATGCAAGTAGAAGTATCACAAATTGTTTTCCACATCAGCATTGTTACTGTCCTCCCCACACAGCTCAGTTGCAGGACAGGATCTCACTGTAAAGTAAAATAAACAGTTCACTTTCTGCTTCCTAAAACATACAAAATAAAAAATCAAACAAACACAATACTTGTGACTTGTAGCAGAATCTGCATATATTCTTCTTTGTGCCAATGGAAAAAGCTGAAAGAAAGAAAAAAAAGATACCTGTAGACATTTAAAATGACCAATCAAATAGAAATAAGTTTGAATACTCATTTAGAGAGGATCAGGCAATGTAGAAACAGTGAATGTAAGGTGGTAACTATGACATTCAAATATAATTCTGTTCTACTAATCATGAAAGCAATAATCTATGAGTGACAGGCAGAAATACTCAAGCTAAGAAATAGGGTGAAAAAAACCAGCAAAAAAAAGCAGAGCCAATGTCATTAATAATAACTCTAAAAAAGAGATGGTGTGCATTAGGAGATGTGCAAGGACAGAAATTCTGACTGACCTACTTCCACTGGACCTGTACAACCTGATGAATACCCATTGCCATCACTGGTGAGACATTAAAATTTAAACATTTGGCTGCCACAGAGTCCTCAAACTACTGTGATCCCTTTTTCCTACAATACCAAACATTTCTGAGCCCTTCTGAGAACAATTCACCCCATTTATTTAAACAGGTATCAGTCACTTGACTGTGGGTAGATGCTGGTCATTGGGGAATGAAGTTGGAAACAGTGCAAATGAGATTTTATGCATTATCAAGACTGAAAATTTACATTCTGCATTCACTAAGTCAATACAGTCCACCACGGAAAGCAGGACCCCACAGGTTCTGTAACTACTCTTTATGTAGGCTGTGGATTTTTTTTTTTTTCCCAGTAGAATATTGAAAACACAGTTTTTTTGGTCCTACTGTTTTAAGCCACTGAAAGTTTCTTAAATATAAGGAGAAGACAGCAGTCAGTCCTTCTGGAACTAATGGAAAAGACACATGCTGACAATGGAGAGGGGAGTTCATCCCAGTCAGCTCAGGAATTTGAAAATGTAACAGTGACACACCCAACTAAAAACAAATTTCAAATGTAGTTATAAAATATCACAATTCAGTCAATCTTCTTCAGAAAAATAAGAACTGTTTGGAGGGTGCATGGGTGTGGAGCTGAAGTTGCTGGGATAGTTACATGCAGTAGAAGATTTATAGGCATGGAAATGACAGAAGCTGAATTTAAAAAGAAAACATAGAACCAATAGGTGCAGAGTTTTCCTTGAAAAACAGTTTTTGGGCAGCTGTGTTTTTCTGTTCTAAGAAGGGCTATTTTTGTTTCAAGCTCCAGTCTGCATTTGTGTTTGTCAGTTTATATTGCTAACCAAATGTTAACAAAACATTCCTCTTACAGTTTCTGGGTAAACAATAGGCGTCTTTGTGTGAGACACAAGAATCTACGCACATAAACAATATAGTTCCACTTGGCTCTGCTCCAAAACGAGCCATAAAAAGAGGTGAATTTTTTTACTGAAGCTTGCTAACTCTGGAAACTCTTCCCTCTGCTGTTCTCCTGGCTTCCAACTGCTCAGGTAGCACATCAGAGTTCAAAGAGGGGCTCATCCATGTCTTATTCCTGTGCAAAGCCCTAGCAACAAGGCTCCACACATTTGTGAGTGTTTACAGGACCTGGCTTCAATACACATTCCTGACATACAGGCCTGGCCCCACTTTGACAACTTGCCTGGATACCCAAACAACCCCTAACACAACAGTCTGTCACCACCGGGGGGGATCCCTGCCGCTCGGACACCATCCCAGCAAGGATGGAAAAAAGGGCTTCAACACCATAAAGTCACTTCACAAGTCTTCCCTGCAAAAACCTCGTTATGCCCTTATTACAAAGGGAAACAAAGCAAACCTTGCCAAATTCAGGCAGGAATTCACAGGAGGGCAAGAATTTTTGTCTAAATGAACACCATCCTTCACGTGGGTTGATGCTGGATCAGCTGAGTTTGGTTTGCTCTTATTTTTAGCAGATTACAGAGTATGTGTACAGCTGCCTGCCACCTAAGCAGCTGGAACACATAGGGCTTAAAAATCCCTACCTCGGTGGTCTTACAGGTGTTTTCATGAGACGGTAAGTAAGGGTTACAAACCACCTGCTAGCCAAGCTGGAGGAACAGGTGGGAGGTGAAGGGGAAGCTGTGGCATCCCCTGTCCCACCAAATCCAGACGCACCCCGTGCCCACCTGTGTGCCCGCACACCTGGCGAAAGATTCCGTGGACGAACATCCATGGCTAAAGACCCCACTGTGCTGCAGGCCAGCTTCCAGCCAGGAGCCAGGCGGAACAGGCTGCGAGCCCCTGCTCAGCAATTGATTCGGTTCCCCAGCGACACAGGGGACACAGCATTTTAGGACAATACACCCCAACCAGTTATGGGATGAGCATCCCGGGATCACCTTTGGGAAGGGCCGCTGGCCGCCTCCTCCCGAGGCACCTCTGCCCCAGACCAGAGGGGCTCCCACCTGGGCCCCCATGCTTCCCACCCACCCACCTCCCCTCACCTCCTCTACAGGCACTAAATAAAAACACCCAACACCAAGCCACTACAAAAAACACCTCTGCGATCTCCGGGGGGGAAGGGCCGGGGGGCAAACCCGCGGCAAGGAGCCTCGGCGGGGATGGCACCTACCTGTGCCCGGGCTCGGAGCGGGGCAGGGGCCGGTAGGGCACGGGGCCGAGCCGGCGCTGGGAGAAGGGGGAGAAGGAGGAGGATGGCGGAGCGCTGCCGTTCTCCGCCCGCCCCTTTTTCCCGCCCCTCAGCCGCCGCCGCCATTTTGCCCGCCTGAGGCAGGCGGTGGGGACGCGCTGCCTGCGGGAAATGGCTCCGGCCGGCCCGCAGCTGCTCCCGGCGCCTCCTCGGCGGCGTCGGTACCGGAGCGCTCAGGGGCCGTGGTGCTCCCGCTCCCTCACGGCGGGCAGCGCCCCGCAGCATCCCGGAATCGATCCGGGTGGAAAAGACCTCTGGCATCATCGAGTCCAGCCCGTGGCCGAGCGCACCGTGCCAGCCAGACCATGGCACTGAGTGCCCGGCCAGTCTTTAACAGCGTGACTCCACCGCTTCCCTGGCCAGCCCATTCCAATGTCTAATCATCCTTGCTGGGAGAAATTCCTCTAATGTCCAACTCACCTCCCCTGGTACATCTTCAGACTGTGTCCTCTCATCCTGTCCCTTGTTCTCTGGAAGCAGATCCCGATCCCCACCTGGCTTCACCCTCCTGTCAGGAGTTGTGGAGTGAGAAATGTCCCCAGCATTCTGACATCGAAACAGAATACCCCCAAAAGTTCCCTTAATCTTGAATATTAACGGCCTTTATGTATTAGCTAATTCAAGACACGAATGCTGGTTTTAGGTAGAACCAAATCCATTCTGTTTTCTTCTAGGTTGAGTCAAATTGAGCATTCAGTGGGAAACTGAAATATAAATCCAAATACTGCAGAATTACTTACCACTTCAAATTACACCCATTAAACATTGAGAATATTTAACAGAGTCAGCACGCATAATAGAATTTATATCTAATAACACTAAAATGTATAATTCAGTGTATTAACACCAGGACACACGTGTCTACCTTAAAACCTGTTAGAACAATCACCATGTAAATTGTTAGAAACAGTTATATCCATTTTAATCTGAATACCTAATTTAACACACAAGCATGTGCTTGGAATTTTAGACAAAGGATTAACTGTAAGCAGTTCTTATCAGAAGCATCATAACCTTTTCATAGGTCTGTTAATCTTTATTTTTCAGAGATAATAAAAACGCAGTTGGATTGGGGAATCCAGTGTAAAGCCTTGGAAACACCACCAGAGGAAAATGACCATTTGTCTTTATTGAATTGCTTTTAAATGTAGCTCAGTGGTGCAGAAGATTCCAGCCTCATGGATAATAAATTTTAAAAATATGGTTTTTTCACTATCCTTGATCTAATATTTTTTTTACCCTCTCTTTCAAATGTATCTGTTGCAATCCGATTAAAGTTATTTATATCTCATAAGTATTCCAAGGTAAATAGCATCTCTTTGCAATTCCCTAAAGGTTGGTAGCAGGTATTTACTTTTTGGCTGTCAAGTTTCATCCTGTCTCACTTTCCCAATTCAGTTACAACTTTGTAAAGATGACAATTCTCTTCTGGAGCATTTAAATCCTAAATAACAACAGCAGAGTGAGGGAAGCAGACACTGGATTTATTTCTTTGCAAGCTCTGCCACTTGTGTTTCAAAACTCACAGAAAGCTCCTTCAAAACTCTGAGGAATCATTTCCTTTATTTTCACTCTTGCTCAAAAGGATAAATCAGAATTTTATGTGGTGCAAACTCCAAGCTACTGGTGAAGGGAGCATAGCAATTTATTTCTCTTAACAGTTCTAAAAACTTTCTTGTTCATATAAAATAAGATAAAACCTGCTAACAGAGTAAACTGTCCCAGGTAATTTCTGTTGATCTCCAGCTGTCTTTTTCTGATTATCACACAATATACAGCTGGAGACATGAACTATCTCACTGAATTTAACAGGACTCCCGATCCTCTTAACATAAACTATTTCCAGATTTGGGACTTGGTTTTTGGTTTGCTTATATTTAGTTTGTGAAAAGTCCCCCAGTCCTAACTCCCTGAATAATAATATTAACATTTCCATATTTTTAATATTGACTTTGTTTGGTCCAAATATTTTTCTTACTTCCTTTATTCTCTCTAAAGATGAACCAAAAAAGTGTTTTTTGTTTGGAAGTGCAGCTGGTAAGGGTAGGGGAAACAGGTGCTTTCTTGCAGTTATTGATTATTAAGAAAGAAAAAGCTTGTAGGATTTTTTTTTTTTTTTAAGAGATTTACTGCTAGAGGAAAAAAAGTTTACTTTCAAATTAGATTATGGAATTGTCTTTTTCCTGATGCCCAAAGTTAGTTATTGTTTTATTGCAATCTGCAGGCTGGCATTCCCAAAAGGAAGGATGTCAGAGTGAAATCTGAGTCCTTGTTTTGCTCAATCTGTTTGTCCTGCATCCTGCAGGGGACCCATCCTGTGTCTGTGAGGAGGTTTCTGGCAATCTGTGTGTGCTGGGTGTGTGTTATCCACCACTGCTTTCCCGAGGCTCCCTTGGAGCTAATGCCTTTCCACAACGTGGCCGTGGGCTGGCGGAAAAACACGGGAGGAGCTCACTTCTTTCTGGGTGACTTTATCCCTTTAAAATAAACTTCAGGAAAAGGTCCTGCCTTCCTACATGTGGAAGATACCCATGTTTTCGCAAAGGGAAAGGTTTTTTTTTTTACATTCCTGAGCAACCATTAAGAGTTCCAGGGTAACATCCATGTAATAATTTTTAGCAACTGAAGTATCAGCTCCCTTTCAGGTGCCCTTCCTGCATGGCAGCTAAACATATGCTTCAAGTAATTTCAGTATTCCTACCTGGCTGTTTTTTACAGCATTAAAACATGACAGTATTTCTCATCAATTTAACTTGGTGTAAATGTGGTTTGGATTTTATAAGAAATGTATTCTTCAGATGAGGGATAAAACACTGAGTTTGCAGATTTCAGTTTAATTTGTAGGATATTCTTAAAATCAGGAGCTTTGAGCTGAATTCTTTTTGTTGTTTAACACGGTAAGGTTTTTCTTTTTTTTCTCCTCTTTGCATTTCATGCTGAAAACATCTTGATTATGGAAGCAATGTAGTTAAATATTGTATGCTTTGGGAAAGGCTCACTTCTCTTGGAAGTCTCTTTCAGTTGCTGTATTTTGAGAATGTGTCACTGATCTGAGGAGAAAGGGACAGAGAGAGAATTACAAATCGCAAATTTTAGTACTACTAGAATTGTAAGTGACAGCCTGGGATTGACTATGGGATATTCTGCATCTTTAGTTTGACAGGGTACAACAGTCCTGTGGCCATGCAGCCTTCACAGTTGTCATTTATACCCCAGTGCGTGGCCACACGGATGCTGTGGATATAAACAGAGACAGATCATGTGGGACACTCTCTGCTCCAGCGACACACAAGCTCTTACAGCTGGAGCTCCGGGACACTTCATAGCTTCCAGTGGAGTAGGAATGTTTGAATCACCAACAAGGTAGCGTGCCCTGTGTCCTTGGCCACTTCACCCAATTAAAATCGGTCATATACACACTTGCTGCTTGTTAAAACTTGGCTCAGGTCACCACTGTCCAGCATCCAGCTTCTCAGAGACTTAAAAAGATATTCTTGACCAAGAAAATTCAGAGATCTCAGTGCAACATTTTGGCTTTGTGGGATATTGGGAACGAAGGAGGTGTCTCTGGAGGAAGTTGGATGCTCATTAAGTGTCGAGCTGCCGCAGTGGTCATTAGGAAATGTCTCTCCAGAAGCAGGTCTGAGCTGCTGGTTTGCTGCTTGATCCACTCAGAACTAGAATGTCCCTGACAGGGCTGGTAACTGCTTAAGGAAGAATAAAAAGCAGTGGTCTGGTGCCAGGAGCTGCCTTGTTGAGGGGGGGTAGTGGCCCACCCCAAGAGGAAGGAGGCCAAGGACGTTCTTAGCTCACTGTGCCACTCCTAAAAGATGTCCTAACCATGAAGCTATGGACAAGGCTATGGAAGAGCCACTAGCAGCTATTCCAGTGAAATCAGTCTAAAGAAGGAGCCTGATCCCATCACTCAATCACATTTCCCTTGTGTGCCTGACTTAAAGTATTAATTAGTCCTTACCTGTTGTCTCTAATTGTGTCTTCCAAACAGCAGCCCAGGGAAGGAAGATCTCAGTGTGAAGACTCTCCTGTGAAATTCCCACAATATTGGGTTCAGCCGTGATTCCTTGGTATGCACCAGAATCATCTTTTGCCCCTACAGCATTATAGACTGTTAGGTTCCACATGGAGAAGGATTCCCAGCCAACCATCCAAATCCTCCCCAGGAGCAAAGCTGGACCTTCACAGCTCTTTTGGGTGGCAATATTGATGTGTGTCTTAGACAGTAGAGAAGCATTTTGGGTGAACTGGTTGCTATTGTGAAGAGCCATGGACACACCTCTGAGCCTGTCCAGGTCTGTCCTAAGTAGTAAAACAATATATAAAAGGACAGAAATGGTAAAGTCCAGTGCTGTTCTGCTGCGTGGCACACTGCAATATTGTTAATTAATTTTTGTTAGTTTGATGTCCAGTTTTTCTGACATGGGTTTTGATCTAATCTTGCAGAATTCTAAAACTCTCCCTTTTTTCTTTTTATGTGCAAGTACATTTAGAAAAGATTTTCATAATTTCTTTGTGTCCGGCTTCTCTAATAAGGTCGGACAGATTCTCACAGTTTCTGTTGCTAATATGATTCCTGGCAAATAGAGCAGAAGGTTCAGGAGAACAAAAGAAGTGATCTAATTTTAGTAATGGTGCAGACTGAGTCTGTCATTTTTCTCTCTCTTTTATCCTGCTACCCTTTCTGAATGTCAGAACCTCTCCCTGCACTGCCTCTTTTCAGTTTGAATTGAATTCTTGTTCCTCGTCAAGGACTGGGCATGATGAGTTTTTAGATACTCCTCTGAACAGACACTGAGTATTTGAGAGGCTGATCAGGGAACCTCTGACTTGTCACAGGTAATTTGCTAAGAATGAACCACTTCTAGTGAAGCTTTTTTGCAGATTAGAAACTCTCATATCTGAAATTTCACTTAATATGTCTGTCATATTTCTATTCTGCATTTTAGATCTTAAATTGAAGTGTGACTATTACGGTGTGAAGACAATAAAGGAATTTAGTTTCTGAAAGACAAAGAAGGTTGCATTTAGTGCAGTAGGTCTGCTCAGTTTGTGAGGTGCTCAGATCTTGGTCCAGTGAAGGTCTTTAGCTTGTGCATAATTCAAGCGTGAGAATTTCTGTAGAAGCCTTAACATAAAACATATTCTTTCAAAGGCAGTGGAAATACAAGCATGTTTTAAATTAAATACATGCTTACAAACTTTTCTAGATTTGGATCTTGGAGGATTGTTCTAGTGAACAGCAATTATACTTGTCTTAGTCAGCCTTTATTCTTGTGCTCCTGTTTTGGATGTGAGAAATAAACAGGCTGTATGCAATTTGGAGGATGGCAATTACAGACATCTGATGTGCAGAGCTGGACAAGAAAGCAAAGAGTAAAGAGTAACATGGTTTGAAGTGAAAATTGCTTGAGCAGTAACAAAGTGCAGAGGACGTCCTTTGTTGGGTGTTTATTGAGTGTGCTGCAAAAACACCAGTGTTGTTGTGAATAAATTATAGTTCAACATATAGAGACATAGTATATTACAAAATGAAAAATAAAACCAGCCTAAAGATTAATTTTGTTCCTGAGCAGCTCTGCTTAATTAACCATGGCAAACATGATTAAAAATGTGCAATCATTTTTCAAAATAAATAATTCTGTAGCATCTAGCTCCAGTTTGTTTCATTTCATGTCATCTGTAGAGAAGGGGGCAGACAAGCATTGCAATTGAATCTATGAAACCTACAACTATATGATGACTGATGTAACAGACCACACTATTAGATCTAAAAATGGTCTGTGGATTACACTTGATGTACTTTAAAATAGTATTTTCATCTGTCTTTGCAGATGAAATAATTAGGTAGACCTTCTTCCCTAACTTACATGATGGACTTAAAAACTAGGCTGAATGACTTTGAGATGTGAGGAGTGTTGCTTTTTAGTTTGTGTCTTTAGGAATTATGTTTACGTTGCTTTTTCTGAAATCGTTAGGCCTGAAAAAAAAATTAAAGCTTAAATGTATTCCAGGAACTGGAGCTTAAAAGGGCCCTCTGCCAAACAGGCAAAACTGGCAATGAAATCTCCCTTATCAGGATCAAACAGCTCATCATTTAACCGGGAAATGGAAGGGAAGGACCATTCTTTCTCCATTCCTGTTTTCCATCCATGAAGAGCCTTGGATGGTTCCACCAAGAGGCTCAGCTGCCAGCCCACCCCTTCAGCAGTGTTCAGTCTTGCCGATCCCTTACCTTTTCCTGCTCTGGTGCCTGCCCCTTACTCCCACTCCACCTACAGCCATGGAATAGCACAATATTTCTGCTGAAATGAATGTTCATCAAATGCTTCTCCTCCAGGGGTTGGGTGGCAAACTGAAAATGAACAGGGGGATCTGAGGGCTGCTGACAGTTTCCCCCAGAGTGCAAGAAGGCCAGGTCTGCCAGGCCTCTCTCTTGGCTGCTCTGGGGTCACCCCCCTGGTTCTTTCCTATATCTGGCACTTGTTTGCCATGGAGTGATTTCCTGGCTGGGCTAAGGCATCCGTACCCCTTTTGGTGCAGCAGATCCAGTGGCACAGGCTCAATCCCCATTTCAGCCAGCCCCTTCCACTGCTATCACATGCAGCTCTTATCAGGCTGCTACTACTGTGGCTAACGAAGTCGATGTTCTCAAGGCACATCAAGAAATCTGGCACCCAGCCCTCAGCTAGAGCTCAGATTCTGCAACAATAATGTTTATGTTGGCAGCCCATCGAACAGAAACTCGCGTCCTCTCCAGCTGACTGGTGTGATTCTAGCAATTAATTCAGCTTTTCCAGTCACAAAAGTTTGTTGATACAGCTTGTGGCTCTTCCTGTTTCCAAACACATCAGTAACTTGGAAAAAAAACTGGCTCAGCTGTCAGAATCACAGAAGTGTTGAGGTTGGAAGGGACCTTTGGAGGTTGTCTAGTCAAGCCCTGCCCAGAGCAGAGTCAACTTACAGCAGGTTTCTCAGGGCTGTGTCCTCTCAGATTTTTTGTATCTCCGAGAATGGAGACTCTAAAACAGCTCTGGGCAACCTTTTCCAGTGTTTGATTTCCTTCCCAGCATAAACTTCTCATATTTAGATGGAGTTTCCTCTATTGCACTGCATGTCCGTTGCATTGCCTCTTGTCTTCTCACTGGGTACCACAGAGAACAGTTGGTCTCTGTCTTCTTATTCCTTCACATCATGGATTTATGTACATTGATACAATTCTCTGACCTTCTCCGGACTGAACAGTCCCAGCTCCTTCAGGCTCTCCTTTATAACAGATTGCCCAGTCCCTTCATCATCAGCATCACGGCCCTTTGCTGGACTCATTCCAGTATGTCCACATCTCTGTTGTACTGGAAAGCCCAGGACTGGACCCAGCACTGCAGATGTGACCCTGCTAGTGCTGAAGAGACAAGTACCACTTCCCTTGACCTGCTGGAGGTACTTTCCCAAATGCAGCCCTGGAGGCTGCTGGCCCTCTCTGCTGAGTGGTCACCTTGCTGGCTCATGGTCAGCTTGTTGTCCACCAGGACCCCCAGAACCTTTCCTGCAAAGCTCTTTTCCAAGCTGTTGGCCTCATCCTGTACTGGTACTTGGGGGTATTAATATCTGAGTGCAGGACAAGGAGAGGGTCCAGTGGAGGCCACAAAGATGATCAGCATCCCTCCTGTGGGGGGAGATGAGGGAGCTGGGCCTGTTTAGTCCAAGGAGGAAAGACTGAGAGGGGATCTCATAAATGTGTACAAATATCTCAAAGGTGGATGCCAAGAGGACAGTACCAGATTCTTTTTGGTGGTGCCCAGTGACAGGACAAGGAGCAGTGGCCATAAACTAAAACACAAAAAGGTTCATCTCAGTGTGAGGAAGAACTTCTTTACACTGAGGGTGGCAGAGCACTGGAACATGCTGCCCAGGAAGATCATGGATTCTCCCTCTCTGGGGACATTCCAAACCCACTTGGATGCATTCCTGTGTCACCTGCTCCAGGTGGCTCTGCCTCAGCAGAGGGGTTGGACTTGATGATTTCCAGAGGCCCCTTCCAACCTAAACTATTCTGTGGTTCTGTGACTTTGTGATTCTTTAAGTTGACTTTGATGATATTGCTGTTTGCCATTTGGAAGTATTTACAAAGAAATGCTTGGAATAGAGCTGGAGGGATGGAGATTGAATTATCTGAGGTTCCCACAAAACCCCACATCATGTTTTACTTCATGGCCCTCACACTTTTAAGACCTCATCATCCTGGGCTCTGGAGGCTGTCAGAACTCTGAAAAGAGGACAAAACCAATCCATACAAGGACTACCTGTGCAAATCTATACCGAAACAAGAAACTGCAGTTATTTAATTCTCTGTGTTGTAATTTGAGTCCTAAAGTGTTGTATTTGTAGCATTTATGTTTAAATGATGGCAACGCTGCCCCAAAACAAACATGTGTAAATGGAATCCTCTTAGTTGTGAATGAACCACTTATTTTCTGTATATTTATGTGACTGAAATTCATAGTTTTCTTTGTATACTGTTTTTTTTCTGCATAGTTGGTCTTTCCAACAACACGACCTCACTGTCTCTGCCCTCAGCTTACCAATGGTGAGAATGTAGAGTGTCCATCTGGTTTCCTGAGTACAGAGGATACGGCAAAATGCTGGTTGTGAAATGTCACTGACTGGAATTGCCATCAGATTGCCAAATGTCCTGAATATGTCCAGTTTGTTCTTTGCCTTTATAATGTTGCATGCTATTTTGGGGTAGAAGGACCTAAAGCCTAATAGAACTGTCTGAGAATTTAGCTTTGCTTTTGCCATTCACATGGGACAGTCGTTGATTCACAACGTGAATTTACACCCATCTGTGAAATCTGTTACTTTGTGCTTTACCTTGAATCCAGACTTTCCTGTCTATATTGGATGGCTCAGACAATGCACTAAAGATATTGAGAGCACAATCCTGGTTTATGGAAAATCAGTAAGGAAGATTTTGTGCTGCCAATATTTTCAAGCATTTGGAGATCAGGAAAATCCAGGCCTGTTCTTTTATCCACACTGAGAAATTTAAGCACATACAGAATCCTCTACCTACCTTTCTTTACACAAACTTACTGAGTAATTTTTAACATTAACATAGTTTACTTTTTAAATTTTACTTCTCTGGTTTGAAATGTCTTTGTTTTCTTTCAGGTTTTATACTGCAAATTTATCAATCATACCAAAAGTTAGATTTGTCAAAAAGGTGTGGGACTAGAATAACAACATTATAAAGGGGGTGCAGCAGAGAAAGGAAGTAGAAATGTTGCTAAAATTAATTTATGATATTTACAGTTAATCTGCTCATTCCTAACTTGACTGTTGGAAGAGGTCAGGGTAGAGGGTCTTCATGGCATGGTCGTATGAATCTCTGGGTTCATGAAAATCAAGGCAGCACATTTTAACCCCTCAGCTCCATTCCTTGCATGGCAGAACGTAGCCCAGTGCCTTGCCTGGGGCTGCCTTGCTCTCTGCATTCCCTGCAGAGTTCCCCATGCCTTCCCTTCAGAATGCTTCAGTTTGAAGGGTAGAAGAATTGCCTTGAGTTTAAGATACTGGACTGAGATGCATCCAGGCTAAAATAGCAAAAAAACGTTTTCTTTAAACAGATGTGATTTCCTGTGACCTTCTGTAAATCTGCTGACTTCAGCTTTCCCCCTGCAAATCAGGTGCTGTCCAACTAAGTTGGTTGGATACCAGGTAGTAGGAGGGAAAACATAATTAATAATGAAAGAACCCCAAATCCTGCTGCATGGACAGAGCTCATCTCTTATAAGTAGGTCGGAGTAGTTTCAGAAAGCGTAGCCACAGTCACACGGTGTTTAATAGGCCCTGTTAATGTTTCACACTTCCCCTCCCTTTTAAACTTCCATTTCAGAGTCAGATGGGTCACTACAATATGGTTTTTTTCCTTCTGCAGTTCACATTGTCCCGGCATCTTGGCAGCAGCGCTGGGAAGCCGCGCTGGTGAATCCCGGCCCCCGGTCTCCGAAGGAAGCACCCCTGAACGGGTCCCTGGGATTAGGCAGGAAGCAGAGGTTTTAATGAAGCAGACTCCATTCTTCCAAGGGGTGAAGGGAGGTAAGGGAAGCTCCTGTTGCTTATGTGATTATTGCTAATTACTGTAATTGAACATCCTCATGACAGGAATATTTGGTGCCTGAGGTAAAGCTTGTTTGCTTCCATTCCTTTTTTGAACTGTCTCGTGGTGCCCTCTCGAGGTTGGAGAGCAGCCCCTTTTATTCCCTTTCTTGCAGCTGCAGCTGCAACATGAACTGGAGAAACAGATGCTGGTGAAGAAGCTAGAAATTGCTGTTTGCTGTGAAAAAACAAATTAAAGGTGCTATAAATCTGTGCGAAATCAGTGGGGTTTTTATTCCCATTTATAAAAGCACACTAGTTTCTTTGTTTTTGTCTTTTCCATGAGACCCAGCACTCGAAAGGGCATGAAAAGCACAGGGGATGCTTCTTTGCAGTACCTTGAGGCCACAAAGGTGCATTTCCCTGGAGCATGAACCAGCAGATCATCCAAGGTTAAAGGCTATTTCCATGAAGGAGGGGAATGCATTTCCCACAACGTGCTCTTGTGCCCTTGAGGCAAAGCACAAAATGCATCAGGAAATGCTGATGTGTTTAGATATTAAAGTTAATTAGGAAACTTGACACAGGAGAAAGGCTGACCTTAGGGCTCAAGTCAGAGGGAACTGTGCTTGTGAGGGAGGTCTGTGGGTGAGATGCTGGTCTCTCCAGGCTGGAGGAAGCCAAATGCCTTGGGTGTCATCACCATCTCACTGTGAAGGACTGCAAAGTGTTGGTTTCTCTTTAAATGTGACTATTAGATGCGTGGGCTTGAAATATCTCTTTCCAGGTGACAGCAGATTGTCCTTCCAAGAATGCTTCATCTTAAATTCATCAAGGAGCAAGGACTGGCAATACATCGGGTCTTGAAAAGGCAGTGAATTAATCAGTTTTGGTTTGGACTGGGATAGAGTTGATGCTGAGTGTTTGGGGCAAGGACATCCACCTTGAGAAATGAGCACACTGTGGTGCTGATTTATTAAAAATACTCTTTTTTCTAAACATCTCTGCTACTCGTAGATAACTTTGGATGGGGATGAATGTAAACAGATGCTGAACAATGTGCTGGATCTGAAGGCATAAATCCTCTCCCCAGAGCTGCAAATTGAAGTCTCAAGGCTGTGGTTGTGTTGAAAAGGGACTTTTGGGCCCAACAAGGGGTAAGATGTTAATAAAACCTTTGTTCACTGTTACAATAGGGAACAGCTAAATGTGGTTTGGGGTTTCTGCCAATTTAACTCTGACTTATTCCCATTGCCACAAATGCCACTAAGAAACCTCTTAACATCTCAGTAAAGATAAAGAATGAGAAACAATCAATACTCTTCATTTTAAATACTGGAGTTAAATCAAAAGCTTTCATTTCTAAAACATCATTTATTTCTTTTCCGTTTTGCTAGACTAGGGGCTTTGAAGAAAATTCACATTTTATGTGGCATTTACTTTCTTTTTGTGGGGAAAGAAAACCTTAGCTTAAATGGCCTAAAACTGGCACTGTCTTTAATATTAATGGAGTTTTATTTTCTCTCAGGTGAAAGTTCAGGTGTTCTGAATCCCCCCAAACACATGCTAACCTGGCTTGTTTTATTATTTCCTTCTCCTTGGTCTGTTGGGCTCTGTTCATCTGTGCTTTCTCCCCCTGTTGTCATCAGCAGGAGCCATGAGCAGAACATTCAGACCCAGGACTGGACAGAATTGCTGTGGCAATTGAAACAGCAACAACAAAAAGCCATGGAAAAGTAAGACAACATTAAATAATTATTTCCCCTTTTTATTTCTTCAGCAAAGAAGGGACAGGGAGCTGGCTTCTGTCTGCAGTCCTGCCTTTCACTGTGCTGTTAGGGAATCAGAGGCCACTCAATACATGGTTTTCGAAACCCTGTGAGTAAGTGTGAGGTGGTAGGAGGTGTTGGTTTAGGGCCATCTCCACATGAAATTATTGTATTATCTTGAGAACAGGGAAGAAATGGAGGAGAGAGGTGTCAGGTGTGCCTGGGTGCTCTGGTCAGGACAGGATGTCTGGAGCATCAGGGTCACACAGGTCCAATGGTGTTTAAAATCAGGCTGGCAGAATATGTTGGGATGACAATCACATTGCCTCCTGCCCTCGTACTCTCTGCTCTCCTCTATGCCACCCCCTCATCTAGGGAAAGGTGGCATCTTTGTTCTGGTAGAATTAACTAATCAAAGTACGCTGTTGGTGATTTCAATTATGAATGTTCCCTCCCATTCTTAAAATGTTTTCACTTGTTTTCTTGGCAGGATCTTGAGGATCTCTCCTGAGAGCTCCTTTCACATAGATATGCACAGAATGAATAGTTTATCTCCACCTCCTGCTGACTTTCATGAATAATTTGATGTAAAAAGCTAAGTTGGACTTTTGCTGTGTCGGATAACTTGGGAGTACCAGCTTCTAATATTCTAGCCACAGACAGAGACAGATTTTCTAGTTTTAGAGGGCAAAGTGGCCTCTCTGGTTTCCACTTAGTTGAAATACCTAACCTTTCCCTCCTTCCCAACTATAACCAGGCTCCTCTGGGCTTCCCAAAAAATGAGAGAGGCTTTGAAGGCTTCCAGCTGACAGAACATCCCTTGTGAATGAAAGCTTATTATGTAGACAAAGAAGATTTAGTGGGACATATGACCATGATTTTTACAGTTTCTTGTTTGCCTCCCCAGGTATATGCCAGAAAATCCTGTGGTCACTCCTGAAGCTGAGCAGCTCATTTTATGGACTGCTTTTTGCTGCCCACTCTCACTGAAGGCAAACAGAATTGCTTATCTGAGTAATGTCACACATGTGCCTAAATGATTGCAAAAGACTGAAAGGAGCTGGGAGTAGAAATAATAGCAGTACTTCATCTCTCACAGAGCAGTGCCAACAAAATAATGAAGCCATGTGAATAAAGAACCAACATAATAATCAAGCTCTAACCATTTTTGGAAAATTAGCACTTCTTCCATAACAGTCACGGCTGCTGGGAAAATGGTACAAAATATTAACTGTCAGGTTAAGCACACCTTAATCAACATGTGCCAAGGCCCACTGATGTGTCCTCAAACCTGTTACTTAAGTACTTGTTAAGGCCCATTAAATAAACAAAATTTTAAAGCTTAATAGCATAAACCACATAAATAACATAAAAGAGCCATAATGGTTGAATGGGTGGGTGTTTAGCCCTTCTTGATTTAAAACAGTGAAGTGAAAAATGTTGGAGCCCTTGAAGGTGATTTCGAAGATGAGGAAGTGACTGTGCTACACAAACAGCAATCAGAGACAATTAAGAGAACTGGGACAAGTGCCTCATTCTCCCCGCAGACTGCATGGGAAATTGCACTTTACATTTCAGTCTCATTGCATTTTCAAATAAGGCCCCCAGCTATGTCATTTTTCAAGTCCAACTCAAATCAAAAGATATTGCTTAAAATCTTCCTATTACTCCAGAAGTAAAAGGAATGATTGTCTATGCTGATGAGCCTGGAAGATTGTCTTGGAAAGAATTTGACAGTTTTGTCTCCCAGTCCCATTATAATGTTATTACTGCCCTGAAGAAGGCTGACAGAGGCTGAATGCCAGTGTGAGTACGAGGGTAGTTGAGGATGGCTCTGTGCTGCTGCAGATTTTGTGCTGTTTCTCTGCAGAAACAGCAGAGAAAATGCTCTATGCTGTGCATGGGTTTTCTCTTAAAGCTTAGTCTGATGAAGAATCTTACCAAGACCCTATGTTAACAGTACAACAGAACATACAAGCAAGCTCAACAAAACCCTCATAAAACTGGAATGAATTAAAATAGGGAAATGTGAATATAGTTATCCATGACTAATTATAACCCTGTCCCTATACAGAAAGCCCAACCCACCAGCAGTACTTTTTAAAGAACTTTCTGTTAAGCATGGGAAATGTTCCAGTACACGATTCAGAAATTTCAAGTGTTGAAGTGGTCCCACTTCCACAGCCTTGTCCCCACAGATGGGAGTACAATGACCTTGCAGAGCTGTTGCAGCTGTTTGGGTTTGCCACAATAAGTGATGGTGCCTGGGAATGAGCCCTGCCCTCGTCCCTGGCTCCTCAGGGGGAGCCAGTGCTGGCCCAGCCGCCGCTGCTGCTCCGGCACAGGTTGGAGTGTGGAGGGAAGCAGGAGGACCCTGCATCCATCTGACTGCCTGTGTGGTGCCCAACAAACCTTCCCTTAACCAGCCCTGACGTCTCCTCTCACTGTCATGGAAGCTGTGAAATGGAGGAGCTGTGGTGCATCCATAAGAGGGATGCAAGCTTTGCCTTACAGCAATTTTCCCATGAAAGTTTCTGTGTCAATCTCATCTTACTGTTTCCTTTGCACAGGGCACTTTTTTCTTCTAAGGGTTTTAACTTAAAATAAGCTGCTCCCCTTCCCCTGTTTCCCAAAATAAATTAATTTCTGCTAGAGACATTATCCATTGCAGTTCTGGAGACTGGGATAAAGTTCTGAGTGCAGAGAACGTGTGTTTGCAGTATTTTTCTTTCTTTTACATAGTTCCATATGTGAATGATCTTGTTGGAGGTGCTTTCTGACCCCAGCCTGCAAAAGGCTTCCTCTTGGGACCATCACAGTTAATAATTACTTCTAAAATCCCTGGTTCAGAAGCAGGCTATTTCCTTCATAAATTCCTCTTAATTTCAGTGGGCATATTTGCTCTACAGCCATCACTAGGCAACAAAGCATTGCTTTTTTTTCTGAGAAAGGAGTAGTTTCTGTTCTGGATTGAGGACAGCAAGAGCCAGATTGTCACTGTAACTGTAATTTATCTCTCAGACAATTTTTATAGAGTGAAACATAAAAGTTTGAATCTTTAATTTGGAGATGTTTTTCCCTATTTCTAGCAGAAATTAATTTATTTTGATGGGACTTCCTTGGAGCACAATATTGCTCAAATGATGTTTGCAAATTTGGGTCCTAACCTGTTTGTTTTAAACCAGCTTTAGCAAAATTACATTTAGGGCAATTTCTTGTCACAATAAGACCAAGGGGATTTTTGTGATTGAGTTTTCAAACTATACAATTACCTTCTGTTACACATTCATGTACCTCAAGTATGTAACTCCTAAGTGGAAGAAACATATTTATGTACATGAAAATGATGTATATAGAAATTCAGTATTTATTGTTTTATGTTCACTAGTATCTCTATGGCTCTGCACCAATATCCCTCTGTGATTTTCTGAAGCAGAGCTGAAAGGCCAACGGGAGCGAGATACCAACCTGAGATAGCAGTCTAGCAAGGAAGGCAATGCTGTCACTGCAGAGGGACTTGGAGCAGAAGAAGTGACACTTGCAGTTACTGAGGCTGTCAGTCCAAATCCACACTGCTTTGGTACCCTGGGTAAAGACTGGGCCAGCGTAAGAGCTGGCGACGCGCCACGCAGACAGATGGACACAGGGTGAGCAACAGAGACCGTGCCGGAGCACCACGTGGGGGTTCTGAAGGCAGCATTCCTGGCTGGGAGACTCCAAACAGCTGGCCAGCCTGAATTTTTTAAAAACAATTCGTGTTTTAGGAAATGCTGCAGTTTGTTTGGTTCTGGACGATGTTACACACCGAACAAGCCGGAGATAGGGAGAGGTATTCTTATTTAATGTTGGTAAATATGGCCTGAGCTGCACAAAGAGAAGGAAGTGAAAAAGGGCATTCCCTCTGAGCCCTGGAGAGAATGAGGATGAGAAATGAGAATAGAATTTCCATGTGTTTTTCTGTGACAGGGCAAAACAGATCCCACACACTTCCAGGCAGAGCAGTGGAGGGAGTGTCAAAGCTGCACACTGGAAATGGGGAGGAGAAATCTCATCCTGGATTCAGAGGCTGGAATTCATCATAAACTCACACTTCAGCCTTCCTGTCCCAAGGGGATCAGCATTAGGCCAGTGGGACAACTCCTTTCCTGGGACAAGGGTAAACATAGGATTAGTTGAATTTTTATTACAAACTGAAACCCAAAGGTGAAAATCAGATACCAGTGCATTTCTTTTTTAAAATAAAATCGTTTAGAGGACTTCATCTGTATATCTAGTTTTAAGCTGCTTATGTCCTTGGACAACAAACTTTCAACAGTTAAATTAAATAATTCAAGTGTAACTAAAAATTAGGCTGCTCTATTGGAATTTGAATAGATGGCCCTCACATGCATCAGCATCTCTTTTTCTAGAACATTTCATCCATTCCGTTTGCAAAAGGGGAAGAGTTTTCCCAGGCAGATACTTTATCTGCACTGCACCATATTATGTTTTTGAATAATCAATCCAAACTGCATGTCAAACACCTCTTCTACTCCATTTTCTGTAATTGAGTCCTTATTTACTTCAAACTCCTGGGTTGCCTCATATCTCTTGGCCAGTGTGATGCATATTGGGCAATCAGGTCATTCCAGGTTGCTCTTGTTTGTGTTACTCTTGTGAACCCAGTTTATGCTTAATCCTAAGAATAACAGACATAAAAGGCCAACACCAAAAAAAAAAAAAAAAAAAGGAAAAAGATGATGCATCCAGTGCAGTCATTGTCATGTCCAGTCATAGAGTTAGAAGGGGACAGAATGAGTGAAGAGATTGATGAAGGGCAAAAACTTCTAGTTTTTGGAATTGGTTTAGGTTTGATAGATTAGAGACCTATTATGAAGCAAGATCACTGATTTACTGCTGAGTTCCTCTCTTTGGGACAGCACTTCTAGTTTCATCTCAGTTCATTCTTCCATATTCCCTGGGCACTGCAGTTTCCCCGTGCACAAAGGTAACATGCACAAAGGCTAGGTGGTGGTCGTGTTGTATTCAGGATGTTTGGACGACCAGAGGCCCAAGACCACAGCTATCAGCAGAGACATTATCTAATTGTTGGCCTTATCTCAGCTGCAAAGATCAAGCACAGACTTTTGTGCAGCACCAGCAGAGAGGACAAAGTTACCACCGTGACCCCAGCTCTAAGTCGATGTTACAAAGGAGTGAATCAGGATTTCAGTCCACCTCGGTTTTTTTAAGGTCACTGATTCTCTTTAGAGAAACAAAACAACACGCAGACTTGTGTGCACACAAACACACACACTCTTAATAATTAAAAGAATTAACACGGGAATTAGTTTGTGTTGCAAACCAAGACACTGTTGTTAAGTAGAAATTTGCCATATGCTCCCCAACACTAGACACAAAGAAGAACCATTTTACCACTTAAACCTCTGTTTTGCTGAGGAATTGGGATGCCCCATGCTGTTGATTGGCTCGTTTAAAGAGCATTAATGTTTGTTGTGGAGTCTGTATATCAAGGATATCAAGGTTACTTAGAAGAAGTTTTTGGAAACGCTTTCTCTCAGTCTGCTGAGCTTTTATTTTGAGGAGAAAATAACGCAAATAATAGAAGACAGAGGTGCCAGTGGGCTTAGTGTAAAGAAGACTTGGAGGTTTATATTTCTTTCCCTTTTTTTTTAAAACAGTCCAACAGTCCAATTATGTACCACGTAGCAGCAACTGGGCTAACACCAGCCATATGACGGAATAGCTTGTAATCCGTTTGTGGGTCTAACTCCACGAGACAGACTCCAAGTAGATGAGTTTTAAATCTCCTTAGAATTAAGAAGGGTTTGGCAACCAAATTAATTGTTTTGGAAAAATCCTGCTTTATGGATCATGAAGAGGATAAAAAGGGAAAAAACATGTCATCCGTAGTGGTTAGTCAGATGTTCTTTTGGAGTTACAACGATTTCCTCTCTAATTCCTCCTCTTGTTGACATTCCCGTTAAAAGAATAATGAGCACGATGTTCGCTGCCTTAGCGCTGCTCATCCCTGTGTACATTACGAAATCTTTGCATTAAGCCACCCAAATGGATTGAATCATACCATGAGGCAGGCGCTGAAAAAACAACTGCGCTCAGCCGTGAGCACGCGTAGAGGCCGCGTTCAAACCGGTACAAGCGGCGCTGATCGCCGGGACCCCGTACGGGAGTTTGCTGGGAAGCACCGCCAGGGCCCGGGCAGCCAGGAGAGCGCCTCGCTCTGCTTCAGCAGGGCTGAATTATTTCAAGCCTTTGGGTTGTTAATATTGATGCAGTTACCCTTTTACCAGGGAGGTTGTGATGCTTTGGAAAAATGTGTTCTATGCATTATTAACGGCATGTTTAAATAATGAGAGACAATTAAACGATCGCTGGGTGATAGTTTCCCAGGTGTATTCCTGTTTTATGTATTTTGGAGATCTATACTGTATTCTCACAGAGGCTGCATTACTTAATTACCCTGTGCTTTTACAGTATTTTGGTAAAAGTAGGTGTGCAAATAAAGGTATTATTATTTCACAGGTGGCATAAAAGCAGCTTCATCAAGGAGCTTGGTACTAATACTCTTAATTCAGAAAGCCAGGAGATGATTCTTCACATGGTACATTAAACAGTGAAATCTGCCAATTTTGACTCGATTTCTATGCTGCTAAACTACCCCACATTCATTTGCTTCAGCTTCAAGCCCTTCCATTCTCATATTCTCTAGCCCTGGTTACAGAATTGCAGCTTGCTTTTCACCTATCTCCTAACAGTTTAACATGGATGTCTGGGTCCAGCCCATTGTTCCAATTGTATATAGTTTAAAAAGCTCTGCAGTATTTTACTCTTTCCATTATATCTTGGCTTCCCTGAGCGCTCTGCTCACTGCATTTTGCTTGTACTGGCTCTGTTTTCTAAACCCATTTATGGCTTTTTTTTTTTCTGTACACACTTGTTCATTGGGGAGCTTAAATTGACTTCTCTCCATTCTGTTTCCTTAACTAAAAATGCACCATTAAGGTTGATTGAAGTCTTTTGAAAACACTTCATAAAAAATGAAAGGCCACAAGAAATTAGGCTACCAGTGTTTGCAAATACCTGTTTTCAGCCAAATTGGTGGGAAGGAATAAGAACTGAAATTTAAAAATGCTACTGATATGTATTTGGTTGCTGGTTATTTTTATAAGAATTTAAAAAGCGTGTGTAAAACATTTTGAGGAATAAAATACCAAGACTTAAACAAAATGTGCCAGGCAGTAGCTTATTGTTACAGAAAGCCTTTTCCCCCAAAAAACATCAGGCACAGCTCTGAGAACAGAAACTGTCAGAATGAACAGAAGTATCTGGATTGGTTATTTTCATGATTTTCCGTTATAAAAAATATTTTTTACTCTCAAGTATTTCTCTTCAGAGAGTGCTGAAAACTCTTTAAGAATAACATTTGAACCATGGAATAACAAATTTGTCAGGAATAGGAAGAGTTATTAATAAATTTCTTTACAAATGAGGAAAAAGGTTTAATTAAAGCAGTGAAACTTTGAGTGCCTTTCAGAACAAAAATATCTGTGCAGAAGTTGAGGATGTTAAGTATGTTTTACATTATGTACACATATCCTTAATGAACAAAGCAGACTCATTTCACAAATCCCCCACCAGGAATCAGGGAAGTCATTCTGAGCAGCGTGCTGAATTGTCAAGGAAACTTTTATGGACATATGGAAATGCATCTGCTTTAAAAAGAGAAATATCAAGAGGGATTTGCACAAAGTTAAAAGCAAAGCAAGTGCTTTAGAATCAAAAGTGATTACATTGAAAATGGCAGCTTGCTTGTCAGAGCAGCTGAGGCAGCTCCTCACCAAACAAAATACTAATCATTCCAGCTGTTTCCAGGCTCTCCTAATATTGCTGCTTATCATTAAAAAATATGCACTTTATAGAAATTTGGAAAGCTTTAAAAGAGAAATAATTTGATTTTGGTTTATTTTTAGATATTTTTTCAGACAGCTGCCAAACATATTTTATTTACAAGATGTATCGCTTCTATGGCTTTTTCTCTTTTTCAGAAACATAGATATTCATTCTGACAGTCATCTCACTAAGTGGAGACATCTAAAATGCAGAAGACTTACAATATAAGACTTACGTTGCAGAATAGGAGCAAAAAATCTGCACAGGGTGAGTTTTACAATTCTAATGGACTTTAAGAAAAAAATAATCTTAATATGGAAAAAACCTACACCTTTTGAGCCTCAAAATCAAACTCAGGCTTGAATTCAGGATCAAACAAAGTTGTAAATGACAGCTGTTCCCAGACTTTGCCTTTAATAATATAATGAATTTAAGACTTTTGCTCCTTGTTATTTTATAAAGGCAATGGGATCAGCTCGCCAGGCCTCGGCTGCGGACGTGTTTGAAGATGTATGTGAGCACAAGCTGCAGACTGTATCCTGTGCTTTGTGAGTTCTCTCCTTAATGGAGGGAGAGAGCAGTGAGATCAACAAGCAAAGTAGCTGAGTACAAGGAGGTCATGCAGCAGCACTGGGTTCTGCTGCAGAGCTACAAGGAAACCCTGTCAGCTTCCATCCCATTAAACGAGCCAGGAGCTATGTGTTGGACTCGCTGGGATTAGCAGCAAACCCCTCCCAAGCTGTCTGCTGGCTCTTGCTCACATCCTCTATCAATTATTCAGTTCCTTTTATGCAAATAATGTTTCATGGAAGCGATAGAGATTCATAATGGGGAGAAGAGTAACATCCATTTAGGAGAATTAAATGGTAGATGAAAAGTGTGACACTTTGCAGGCAAAAGCTGTTGAAATGGTGCAGTTCCAGGACTCTTTAAATGCATGCACAGAGGGGGAGAGTCAAAGTTTTGTTTGCTTTTTTTTACAATCAGCTCTATAGAAGATTAAATAACATAGACACAGACTGCAGCATTTCTGGTTCTGCCCAGGGGACAGAGCAGTGAGGCCTCTGTAGCAGATCTGTCTCTGCTCTGCAGGCTCTGAGCTCTCTGTGTCTTACAGGGGATCTGTGCAGAAACCCTGGATGCCAATGTGTCTGTACTGAAGAGAGGCTTCACTGTTCCTTAGAGTCAGGGGTCACCAAAAACAAGGGCCATTTCTGCGTTCCTTTATCAGGCAAAACATAAGTTTCAATGCAAATATTGGATCAAAACTTTGTGTTAGCCCCATTACACTTCAGAGGGCCAAACTCAGTCCTGCTTCCTTCTGAGATTCTTCCCACAGAAGAGATTGGTGAGTAAATGCAGACAATCCTGGGTGCATCCAGCCAAAGAACTGATCGTGCCTCTGTTGCAAGCCCTTAAATCCTCGTCTGGGATTTTACTTGCAGGGTTATCCTTTGTCTTGTCAGTCAGCTCATGGCTGTTTTCCTGCTGAACTGTCTGTGGGCTGTTTGGCCACCTTATGTCTGGGTCTGCACTGTCAACTTTGGAAGTGGTGGTGCCCCACTAATGCCTCCACACTGCAAAGGTTGTGGTGGAGCTGCCTGTCCTGAACACAAAATGATTAGTGGTGGTGAGAACACATCCATCATCCTGTGTGCTCCAACATCAATTACAGAATCTTAGAAGAATGTTGAATTTTATACCAGCAAACCAGTGTTTGATAAGGCAGAAACACAGAAACAGCACCACAGCCTCAAGGCTTCTGTCTGTGTCCTGTTGCAGCCCCTCTGCTGCACTGCTGCTCTTTGTGTGCAGGGAGTGTGAATCAAAAGCAAACAGAAGTTATTAAAACACAGATTCATAGAACCATTTAGGCTGAAAAGACCTTTAAGACCATCGAGTCCAGTCATTAACCCAGCTCTGTCAAGCTCACCATGTCCCTTCTTTCAATCTTTCAACTTCATTTGGGAGACAACAGCTAAGTGCTAAGAAAGTTCTCACATCTTCTGTATTTCCTGGAACACACATACAAGACCCAGTGTTGTAACTGTGTTTTCTAGACATAAAGACATCTCTTTTAAAAGCTTTGTAATGCAAGTGCCCTGTGTATTTATGGTGCTTCAGCATTTAACTATCTTTAATGACACTGTCTTTCAAAAAGGAAATTTTTTGCTACACCAAGAGAGACAGAAAGTGTGTTCTAATGGAGTGCAGTTAGGCTCCAAAAGCGAAATAGGCTTCCATTATGAAATTCTACACTTAGAAGAGCCCTGGCTATAGGCAGAGATGGAGAATCAAAAGAGTGTTATGCACAATAGATAAGTTCAAGAGAATTAAAGCTTAGATAAATTCAGAGAATCAAAAAGAAGCCAAGCTACAGGGGGTACAGGAATATTTCTGATTTTGTGTTTACCACGTTGTGCTTTTGCAGCCCAAGGGGATGGAAGCTTTTCCCCAGGAACAGGCAGTTCTCTCTCTCCAAGACCTTGGGAAACTTTGGCTGCTTTGGGATGATTCTGCTCAGGAAGACAAGGGTCTTTCTGTAGGGTTCAGAACTACACAGAGAGCACAAGAGCAAAAGGCTGTTCTGAGCAATCTCTGCAGAGGACTGAGCTCGCTCAGCCCTTTCCTCTCCCCTTATCCTACTTAAGGCCAATTGTTAAGTCTTGCCTTAAAATCCGGTTTTACCTCTGTGGGGCTGGAACTGCCCTTGTACACAGATCAGTAACACAAAGCCACAGGCACCAAATTCTGCATGAGCAGTTCCACTCTTCTTTTTCCTCCACACAGTACTTTCTCAACCAGTTCACTCATCAGGGTCTGCCTTCTGTTGTTTTGTGCTGTTCCTCTGCTTACTTCAGCTACATTGGTGTACCTCACTCCACCGGGCTCCCTTTGGAGGTACAAACTGTGTTCCCATCTTCTAGCTCAGAGGAACACCTGAAAACTGCTGCCGTCTGACAGCCAGGCAGTGACCAGCGTGCTTCAAGTTTTCCGTACCCAAACCAACCCAAAATTTAAAGAATGGGACCTAAATCTTCCTTTTATCCTGGTACAAATCTGCCGCAGCCCGGCTGAAGTGGGTCAGCGCCCCAGTGCACCCTGAGCGTGTGTTGGCATCCCTGATGTGGAAATTCAGCGGTGCAACAAAGACACCTCGTGGCTGCCCTGCGAACCACACACAGACAAAGACCTCGCCAGCCAGGAGGGTCTGCCCTGCTGGCAATCCTCACTCTTTCTCCCTGACAGCTACTTAAAACTGTAATTAATACCAACCCCTCCTTCAAATCGCCTCGGAGAAACAAGAAATTGTACTAATAAATTGAGTACATTATGTTAATTGAGAAGGATAAATAATGCACTCAATAGAAATGGGATGTTGGCTTCTGAATTCAGCTTAGAACTCAAATTATTAGATTAAAAAACCCTTAAAAATTCTATTCAATAATTGAATTTGGTCTGATATGCGAAGTGAATGCTGTGAAAGATTTATCAAGCCTAGAAGTAAGCTCTTATATTATAGTTCTCTAAAATCTTCTTAGAACTTTAATTTCATAGTAACATGGTAAGTTATCCACATTTGCTTTTAAACTCCTTACAATTTTATTAGAAATCAGCAGGTACATGCTTACAGTTTTGTATACCAGTATGTATTTTAAACCCCTATATAGTACTACACACTGTAGCCCAAACAATATATTTTAAAAAATATAATATGAAAGGTGAAATGTATTTTTTAAAAATAGATGGAATAATAAAGTCCATATTTACATTCAGATGTAGTTTCATTGTTATCCTTGGCTTCACCTGACACACACAGATATGTGAGAAAGGCTCTACAGATACAGTAAGTCCATTTATTTTAACAAAGTGGCAAGATTTTTTTTTAATTAAACCATTTCTGAACAGCAAAACAAAGTCTTGCACAGTGAATGTACCAGCATAAAACCTCGAGCTGATGTGTATTGATGTTTTATTTCCTTCCTCACCTTTGTATGAAAGTTCATTGTATCATAACCAGGTCAGTAAAAAACAAGAGTAATTAAGTCAGATCATGAAGCTCTTGGAAAACAGACCAACCCACTATGTAGTAAAACTGGAGAGCTCAGATTCTGCCCTGCATTTTTTTTCTGGTGCAAATCTGAAGAAATCAAATTAAATCAGACTTATTGTAAACTAAATTCTTAGGTTTTATTGCTGATTTCTACCAGGGTGGCTGAAAACAGAACAAACCAAAGGCATCTCTGAATCCCACAGGTATTCTGCATATGTGTAAATGGTTGCTTCACTGAATTAAATAATTTCTTTACATAATTGATATTTCATATTCATTATGCATTCACGATCACTGTATTAAAATGAAAGTACAAGTGCCCAAACTCTCACTTTGGTAACACCACTTAAGTCTGTGGAGCAATGCTCAGAATAATTTTTTTCCCCCAGAATTTCTCTCATTTTTGCAGTTCTTTTGACCCTTAGGTTTGATTTAGGTGGGGAGGCTAGAAACAACTCCACATTACCCCACAGAGACTTTGTTTTTAAAAATATATATTAATTTAGAGAAATAATAATAATAATAATAATAATAATAATAATAATAATAATAATAATAATAATAATTCTTTAATATATTAATAACATCACATTCAGTCCTATCATATACCCCCATGAAAATAGCTTTATTATGTTCCCTTCACAGAGGAAAGCAGGAATTTGTTAATTAACTTGGAGTTCTACTGCTAATACAGACAAGTCAGGGTTTCACCATCTACTTCAGTACACTCCTCTACAAGCATCTTCAGAACTTTATTTGTTTTTGAAAGAAGAGATTGTTTGCAAACAAGATGAAATACTGAATTTCCTTCCCTAGAACAGTTGATTCAGGAATAAAGAGCAGAGGAATGTGCCATTAGTGGTTCCTGAGCATCCTGTCGCATCTTTTAGCTCCAACTTGTTGATGTCTCTGGTTGATAAGAAAGCTTTTAGCCCTGTTCCAGTTGTGATACCATGAAACCAGCACTGTACTAGGGCACATGTCCCAGAAGGGGACCTGAAGGAACCCCTAGGTTAATAACAAATTATCTCATAATCCCTCTCATCTACAGGCAGCTGGAGGATGGAGTGACTCAGTCCAAACCTACTGCCTGATGCCATCAAAGGATAAAAATCCCAACAGTCTTAAAACACAGGTGTTTCCATTTGAGTCCAAACTATCCTTTTAAAAATCCTTATTTTTTGCTAGAATTTCCCCTCTACTGAAATATAATTTACAATTTTACAGCCTGGAAGTTCTTAATAATCAGAAAAGCAGACAAATGGGATGCTCTCTTTTAAGCTGGGGACTGTAGTTGAGACTCCAGTTGTAAAAGAAAGTTGTTTTACTTAATAAGCAAGGATCCAGACTCCTTCTTTTGTACATAAAACAGTGCATGCCTTTGACTATTAAAGAGCTCATTACCATCTCTCTAATAGAATGGGAGAATCCAAGCATTTGTCACTTTTTGAAATACAGTGAGGTGAAATTCTGTCTTTTAAGAGCTTTGCCTTCCTCTGTGGGTTGTTTCTTTTCATCACAGCAAAGGAAAACACTTTAAACTTTCAAGGGATATCTATATATTATACATAGAATTTGTGTGCATTAATTATCTTGCAGTAAATTCAAGTTGCTAATTAAAAATCATGCACAAGTGTTATGATTAATTAGGCGACACACAAACCGAGCACAAAAATTCAGTAAACTGCACCAAAGAATAAGGGAGAAATGCATGGGTTCATATGGTTTTTGGGGCTGGAATGCAACTAAAAATTTATCTCAAATGATTACTTTAGTCTTCCTGCTTTGATGCATCAGTGAATCTTCCTTGAAGCTTAAAAAATAAGTGCTGATTAAAGACAGATCCACTAAGCAGAAACAATGAACAGTGTTGACTAACAGCATTTTTGCTTCATTTTTATTTAAGGGTTGTGTACAAGATTTCTCACTTTTAATAAAATCAATTGTAAATAGAAATTAAAAAGTAAATATCAATAACAACTGTAAAATACTAAAAGATGCTACAAATACCATGTCAGTTAATAAATTTAGGAAAGATAATATTTCTAAGCAATCTAACCACAGTAAGTACGATTTAGGCTGTCAAGACACCAGAATAACTTTATCTCTGCCTAAAGAGATGCCATGAGGGGAAAGATTAAAAAAAAGGTCTCAATTGCCCTAAACCATCACTTTGTCTGGTCTGGGATGGTGTGACTTGTGTTGTTTAATCAAAGGCAAACATTTTGTTGGCTTTTTTTTTACTGTCTAGGTGCCTTTGTGGTGTTCTTCTAATTTTAGCATGCTGGATTTAATAAAAATCACTGTTAAGCTGGAAACATCCAGGCACTGAGCATGGAGTTGTAAAGTTCCAACAGGCTGAGAGATGAGGGAAAAGATCAAAGAGCAGATGCAGCATGTGAGGAAATGCAAACAGAACTACTGACAGGGGATGCTTGCTGCAGCAGCTCATCTACATGACTTAAAAATACGTGGTCTCCATGTGTTGGATTTTTTTTTTTTAAATGTGTGAGGATCAGTTACAACTGATATGGAAAAATTCATACATGCTGCTTTAGGCCAGAAAAGCCCATGTTTTAAATAGCTGAGAGAAGTGCCTGTACCAGGATCCTGTGCAGTGAGGGTCGAATCCAGCCCTGTGTAAATCAGTCATGCTGAGTAATGTCACTTCCTCTGAGCACTGCCTTCTCATCTGCCACATCTGAGTCAGCATGGCCCTCCTTTGTTTAAATGAGGTTTATTTAAAGTGTTTGGTGGTACCAGTGATGTTCCTGTGGAAACTGCTCCCTTCAACCCTGGGCATATGTAAATACCAGCTGAAGTTGGTTGTGGAGAAACATCTTTGGGAGCAAGCCTTAACTATCACTTTTTCATTGGCAAACATGACATACAGCTTTTAAACACTTTACTAGCAAAGAAAAACCACAGCTTATACTGTGGTGTATAAATAAACAATACACGGAGTACACCTAAGAAAAATGGTTTTTTTGGGACTAATCTTACATGAAAAGCAACTTTGAAGAATGATTGCAGAAGGAAACATACCTGGCTTACATACCTGATTTTGAGGAAACCTCTTCAGGTAATAAATATTAAATGATAAATATATTTATTTAGAAATAAATAATAAATNTGGTTCCAGCCTCTGGCAGTCAGTAATAGCAAGATACTGCTGTTTGTATAATAATTATTATTCATTATATTCTTTAATATAGTATTTATAATATTAAAATCTTAACTATAACTATTTAACCACAGTAACAGCTCTACCCTTGCACTTCTGCTTCCATTCTTAATATTTTTCATTGCTAAGCAACACTAGATTTCATGCGACAGAAAACAAATAAACAAAAAAGCCAAGTCTTGAGTTAGGGATAGAAAAGGATTAAGCATGGATTTGGGAGATACCAGCTTATTTCAGTTAAACAGCTGGCTCCATTTTATAGTACAGTCATTGTTCTAATTGCAAAATTTTAAATTGTCTAAATGCTTTCTTAGATGCATTGCAAGTTTTATCAGAAGAAAGAGAGTAAATATGTTTTTGGTGCTCTGGAAAATGAGATAAAGAATATAGAGAAAGGAAAATAATGTTTGAAGAGAAGTGCTTTGGCTGCACCCCCCCCATCCAAAAAAAACCCAAAATGGACAGAAACCAGAATGTTTGGGGCTGGTAAGAGCCTCACCTGCCTGGATTTTCTGTGTGGCCCTGGTGTAGTTGGCTGGTTCGAGTTGCAGCGCTGTGATGCACCAAATGGTTTGGCAGATTAGCTGCTGCTCCTTTGGCTTGCCCAGAACTCTTTCCATATGGATGCTTCAAAGATTATTTGTTGTAATTCCTGGGTTCTTAGACTTATCTGTAACACAAAATCCACATGGATATTATCCCTGCATGGCCTCCCCAGCTGCCAGTCGACAAGTTCGGCACTCATTCTTCTTCTCTTCTTAATTTTCCTCACCAGAACAATGTTTTCATAATTACTTTTCAGTTCCTGGGATAGTTAAAACTTTAATTTACAGTCTGAAATTGGTTAATAAATTAAAAGGGAAAAAAATAACATCAAAAACCCCAAAGCTTTTGAAAGTACTGAAAGGCTAATTATTCTATCTGAAGGTCCATCCAAGGGTGAAGAACTGAGAAAGAGATATATTTTTCCAGAAAACACATTTTCCAGCTCAGGGAAGGTTGTGTAAAAGTTTTGCTTTTGCAAAATACCCAGGAAAGATAAAATTGTAGTTGTTAGAAACGCTCTGTGTGACTATGTGATATGTAGCATGAAGGAGCATAACTGTTAAGTGTCCAGAATATCACAGAATCACTGAGTGGTTTGGGTTGGAAGGGAACTTGAAGATTTTCCAGTTCCAACCCTCTGCTATGACAGGGACACCTTCCACTATCCCAGGCTGCTCCAAGCCCTGTCCAACATGGCCTGGAAAACCTCCAGGGATGGGAATGGGTAATGAAGAAGTGTAACCTGAAGGAGTGTAACTGTGTTAAGTACTCGGGAATCTGTAATCCTGTTTATTTATGTTTGCTTTCATTTGAGTTATTGAGAAGATGCTCTTGATGTTCATGACCAAATATAAGATCAGAGCTAAATAAATGGTAAATGTTTTCATTCAGGTTCCCATTTGGTGTTCTGAAAGGATTGTCTTGTAAAGTTTGCTGGCATTAGAGGAAATCCAGAGTCCCCTGGTGAGTTTGCAACTGGAAAATACTTCATAAGAAAAGAAAAAACTCCCCCAAACAATAAAGATTCTGTATCATGGTCTTTATGATAGAAACGTCTTTTTGGCTTTGCAGTAATATAAACAGTAAAGATCAACTTCTTGTGAGTAAAGAACTGCAAATCATCTCAAATTCAGCAGTGACAACATTAAAAGAGATTTAATCAACAGCATGAAACAAGAAAATATTATTACGTACAGAGTGTTCTGGTGTGTACCTAAGCCGGTACTAAATAAAGTGCCAGCCTACTTTCTGCTGGAAAAAAATCTCTTTTGAAGCTTAAGATCAAAAGCACTTTTTAAGCTTAAGCAACACCATACGGTTTCAATTCCTTCCTTCGAACAAGCACTTTAAAATGCACAACTAAAATGCAACTGACAAACTCGAAAAATCTTTTGTGTTGTTCCACTTGGATGATCTAATGAGAAAATGGCTCAGTTCTGTTGTAGCTAATGAGGTATAACATCTTCACTGAACCTGAATATAAACCAGATATTTCTCTGAAGATATAGTCTGAACATGCTTCTATTGCTTTACTCATTCATTCTGCCATGTTTTTATTTAAGTGATGTCCAATGAATAAAAGCACGGGTCAGTTTTGAAATAGAACATTTACACGTGAAATGACTCATTCCAAAAGTGCTTTGAACTCTGTATACAAGCATTGTGGGAGAATGTGGTTCGCTAACTTCTGAAGGCCCTGAGTCTGCAAACAGAGATGTTACTGCAGCCAGACAGAGATCTGGGCTAACACATTTTTGACAGATGAAGTTCTGAGACAGAGCCTGAGTGTACCTGGATTTTCACAGACTCCCAGAATCACTGGGTTGGAAGAGACCTCCAAGATCATCGAGTCCAACCCAACCCCAACACCTCAACTAAACCACGGCCCCGAGTGCCACATCCAGTCTGTTCTTAACCACACCCAGGGATGGTGACTGCAGCACCTCCCCGGGCAGACCATTCCAATACTTTATCACCCTTTCTGTAAAAAACTTTTTCCTAATATCCAGCCTGTATTTCCCTTGGCACAGCTTCAGACTGTGTCCTCTTGTTCTGTCAGTGCTGGAGAAAGAGACCAACCCCACCTGACCACAACCACCCTTCAGGAAGTTGTAGAGAGTGATGGGGTCACCTCTGAGTCTCCTTTTCTCCAGGCTGAACACCCCCAGCTCCCTCAGCCGTTCCTCACAGGGTTTGTGCTCCCAGCCCCTCACCAGCCTCGTTGTCCCCTCTGGACGCGCTCGAGCGTCTCAACGTCCTTCCCAAACTGAGGGCCCAGAGCTGGACACAGCACTTGAGGTGTGGCCTCACCAGGACTGAGCACAGGGGAAGAATGACCTCCCTGCTCCTGCTGGCCACACTGGCCACACTGCTCCTGACACAGGCCAGGATGCCATTGGCCTTTTTAACCTACCCGGTTTCAGCAGCGACCTGCTATCAATGTGAAGACTGAGGTCTGGCAAAGCAGTGAAATAGTATCAAATCACAGCATTTGTTCTGGTAGGACCTAGAAGGTCATATCCTGCTAAAGAGATTTATTTAAACAGTAAAATATTTATGGCAAGAAATTTATACAAGGATACAATGAAGACATAGGTGTGGAAAGCAAAGGAGTGAGATTTAGGGCATCAAGTAACATTTGCAGCTCAGCAACAGTTTAGATGTGTTTGAGCATGGTGACAGCACACTGGCAGTAAAAAATTTAAGGTGACAATTGGAGTAGAATATCCTCGTGCTGTAGGTGTATACTGGTGGAGGTTCTTATCATAGAACCATGGAATCCAAGAATGGTTTGGGTTGGAAGGGACCTTAAAGATCATCTTGTTCCACCAGGGGGACAGGAACAGGGACACCTTCCACTATCCCAGGTTGTTCCAAGCTCCATCCAACCTGGCCTGGAACACTGCCAGGGATGGAGCAGCCACAGCTCCTCTGGATACCCTGTGCCAGGGCCTCACCACCCTCATAGTCAAGAGTTCCTTCCTCATACCTGATCTAAACCTGCCCTCTTTCAGCTCTATGTCCATGAATACAGGTACAGATATATCAGCTCCATCAATAAAGCAAAGAGGTGTTAGGAAAAGCTGAACAGGTTGATGAGGATGTGAAAATAAAACTGATTGTACTGATGCTTATCATCATCTGTAATACTTGTGTTTCAGATCTGTAAAAGAACTGTTTCTGTGCTTCATAAATAGAAAACTGAGAAAAAAGGGGAGAATTGGACTGCAGGACACAAAGTGGGAACAGACTCCACATGTCCTTATTACTCAGTGGATCCTTCTGAGTAAACCAATGTTAAAATGACTACTGCAGGCTTTTGAGCTGGAAGGAAGGAATTCCACTCATCAAACAAATCTCCAGTGAAGTTTCATGCTGTGATACAAAAAATACAGGTCTGCTGTGGGACAATGAGCTGTTTCAGTGAGTGGGGTCTTAGTGATAAACAGGACTACAGAGACAATGACCCTTCTGTTTGCAGGAGACACGTGCTGGGCTGGCCTCCTCTCTGCTGCTGTTATTCTTGTATTTAGGAAACCTAGCAGGGAATCCCTCTAAAAATCTCTGTTCCAGTGAATTTATACTGTAAAATGAGATGAGGCACACCCAGTGAATGCAGACAGACTGACAGATGGGTGAGCACAAGAAGATAATGAGCAATGAAATCGGTCAGTGTCAGACAGTGATCACAGCAGATGCCCAACTGTTGGGAAGCTTTCTTTAGAGGTTCACAGTCAGTGAGAATCTCAGGGCAAGGTCTGCAGGAGAACAACAAGGTCCAGGCAGCCCCTTGTCACCAGAAAGGGCAGCCAAGGTTGAAATATGGCAAAGAGGGGTGTTGATGACCAGTAGCAATGGTCATGCTCAAGGCAGGAGGTAGGACACAACCTCACTCTCAACAAGAAGGATGGGGAAAGGCAGGACTGAGTCACAATAATGGAGACAAGTAGTTTGATGAGGGGGAGCAGTGAGAGCTGACTCAAACCAACAGGCTTTTGTGAAAGCAATAAACAAAGACTTTTCTGTGTTAAAGTATTTCCAGTGGAAGAAGATGGGACAAAATAGCATCTTTCCAGACAAGGCAATATGTTCTTGCATTATCAGATTGAAGTTGAAAATAACTATGTAGGTGATGATCATCAAGAAGATAAACTGGAGTCCCAATTACTGTGAAAAAATGGACAGGGAAGTTTTAAGGGTGAGTATTGCACCTTGAAATTACAGTTTCAAACATTCAGGCAGAATTGCTGTTAAACTGCATTATGTAGTAACATTATGAGGCAAGAGAGTAAGTTATGTCTGAAACTTTTACCAAAAAAAATCACAGATACCCTGTGAAAGTGTGGCTATTTCTGCTCCTTCTGTTCTTGTTCCATGTGAATAAAGTTGCATAGCATTGTGTTGTGGTTTAACCCCAGCCAGCAACTGAGTTGCCACCACTCATCTCCTCACCCCATTCCCAGGAGAAACAAGAAAAAAGGTAAAACCTGTGGATTGAGATAAGAACACTTTATTAATTGAAATAAAAAAATATTATAATAATACTATTATAATAATTATAATGNTTGTGTTGTGGTTTAACCCCAGCCAGCAACTGAGTTGCCACCACTCATCTCCTCACCCCATTCCCAGGAGAAACAAGAAAAAAGGTAAAACCTGTGGATTGAGATAAGAACACTTTATTAATTGAAATAAAAAAATATTATAATAATACTATTATAATAATTATAATGACAAGGGAGACAACAAAAAGAGAGCAAAAATGAAACCTCAAAAATGAACATATANCAGGCTTTTGAGCTGGAAGGAAGGAATTCCACTCATCAAACAAATCTCCAGTGAAGTTTCATGCTGTGATACAAAAAATACAGGTCTGCTGTGGGACAATGAGCTGTTTCAGTGAGTGGGGTCTTAGTGATAAACAGGACTACAGAGACAATGACCCTTCTGTTTGCAGGAGACACGTGCTGGGCTGGCCTCCTCTCTGCTGCTGTTATTCTTGTATTTAGGAAACCTAGCAGGGAATCCCTCTAAAAATCTCTGTTCCAGTGAATTTATACTGTAAAATGAGATGAGGCACACCCAGTGAATGCAGACAGACTGACAGATGGGTGAGCACAAGAAGATAATGAGCAATGAAATCGGTCAGTGTCAGACAGTGATCACAGCAGATGCCCAACTGTTGGGAAGCTTTCTTTAGAGGTTCACAGTCAGTGAGAATCTCAGGGCAAGGTCTGCAGGAGAACAACAAGGTCCAGGCAGCCCCTTGTCACCAAAAAGGGCAGCCAAGGTTGAAATATGGCAAAAAGGGGTGTTGATGACCAGTAGCAATGGTCATGCTCAAGGCAGGAGGTAGGACACAACCTCACTCTCAACAAGAAGGATGGGGAAAGGCAGGACTGAGTCACAATAATGGAGACAAGTAGTTTGATGAGGAGGAGCAGTGAGAGCTGACTCAAACCAACAGGCTTTTGTGAAAGCAATAAACAAAGACTTTTCTGTGTTAAAGTATTTCCAGTGGAAGAAGATGGGACAAAATAGCATCTTTCCAGACAAGGCAATATGTTCTTGCATTATCAGATTGAAGTTGAAAATAACTATGTAGGTGATGATCATCAAGAAGATAAACTGGAGTCCCAATTACTGTGAAAAAATGGACAGGGAAGTTTTAAGGGTGAGTATTGCACCTTGAAATTACAGTTTCAAACATTCAGGCAGAATTGCTGTTAAACTGCATTATGTAGTAACATTATGAGGCAAGAGAGTAAGTTATGTCTGAAACTTTTACCAAAAAAAATCACAGATACCCTGTGAAAGTGTGGCTATTTCTGCTCCTTCTGTTCTTGTTCCATGTGAATAAAGTTGCATAGCATTGTGTTGTGGTTTAACCCCAGCCAGCAACTGAGTTGCCACCACTCATCTCCTCACCCCATTCCCAGGAGAAACAAGAAAAAAGGTAAAACCTGTGGATTGAGATAAGAACACTTTATTAATTGAAATAAAAAAATATTATAATAATACTATTATAATAATTATAATGACAAGGGAGACAACAAAAAGAGAGCAAAAATGAAACCTCAAAAATGAACATATATCTTTTATTTTTTTCAGCTTTACAAACCCTGAGTTGGCTATAGAAATTTTATCTAGAAGGGGGAAAGAAATCTATTTTAATGCTATGAAAACTGCATTAGGGACCCATTATAGATTGCATTAATGTTGTCCTTGGTATCTGAATAACACTTATTTTACTTGTTCAAGGGGCTGGTAGGCATCTCCCATCCTTTTTTGTGCATTTGCTGGCTGTCAAAGAACAAGTGATGATCAGTAGTTCTACCTCAGCAAAAGCCACTCATAAGCTCTTTGAATTGCTTGTGTGTTGTTTTGAACCACTTCAATGACAATGGACGACAATGTGTTTGATTTCATCTATCTGCCATCTTAAAACAAAACATCTTCCTAAATAAAATCTGGGCACCCTGAGAAACAAGGCTTAGGTCAATCATTATGATTGGCATGGTTTATATATGTAATTATGAAGGGTACATATGGATGACTGCAATTTGATTAATCACTGGCACAGATTTTGTAGGAATTATATCTGTATATTATAAAAGAGATGTGTTGAAAAATTAAACCTATTACTTGGAGGTATAAATATTACATATATGCACTCCCACTCTGTGGAAGATAGATTAAAACTTCTGCATCCAGACCATGAAAATCAAACAAATAAATAAACCCACTCCTCTGTTCATTGAAATCTGGGGACATGAAAACAGCTGTAAACTGCTGCTTAATTTAGTAAAATACTTTTAGAATCATAGAACAGTTTGAGTTGGAAGGGACCTATTTGGTGTCTTCTGTGTGTATTCTCACAACAGTTGAGATGCAGGGCTAAAGAAATCAACATGCACTGTTCCACTCATCTGCTTGTGAAAGCTTCCTCTGTGTTCTGTCTGACCTGCAATTAGGCAACACGAGCTAACAGATTAATAAGAAAGAGAAGGGAAAACAAGAGTTCTCATTTTACCTTTGCTTCTTCCTCATGACCCAGCTAATGCAACAATGGGCTTGGTTACCCCAGTTTTGACAAAACCACTAAATATTGGTGATTGCTGAGCAGGAAGAGGACATGAGATGATGACATTCATGCATCACACACAAAGCAATATCCAAAATGTACATTAATAGGCAATATTGATTTGTGTTAAGATGTGTAAATATGTACAACGCATACCTTACTACATAGGCTTATCCCAACACGGCTGCAAAAATGAAGGGCTAATTCAATTTCTGGAGAAAGTGTCAACAGGATCTGGGGAGTGTTTAACATATGTTTTTGTCCCTAGAATACCTCATACTTGAGAAAGAAAAACACAGTCAGTAGGAGGAGAGTATCCACATAGTGGGAAATTGAAAGCAGATAGAAAAAATGGGAAAATAAAGAAATAGACAGTGAGAGGTAAAAACTAAAAAAAAAAAACCAAAAAACTATGGAAAGAGCAAATGCAGAAAAGGGGAGAGGGGGAAACAATTTGAGTGTATATCTGTACCAAAAGTAATCTGGGCAATATTACTGAACTATTACTAACCAAAGATGGCAGAAGCATCCATAAATCTGAAATGAAGTGTAGGTGTTTACTAAATACTTTTGTGCTGCCTTTGTGGGGAAAAGAATGTTAATGTTATATATGTCGTACAGTAATAAGGGAATTATTTCCATTTCAGTATTGACTTAAATGTTGTTAAGTAGCAGCTACTGAGCTAAAAGCTGTTTTAATCAGGGACTCTGAGCAAGTCACATTCAAAGAAACTGGCTGAGAAACATCATGGAATATTTATGTTGACTTACACTAAATTTGAGAACATCAGAGAGGTTTCAGGAATATTTAAGAAAGGTAGAATTTCTCATTATTTAAGAAAATAAAGGAGAGGAAGCTGGAAGGTATTAGAGTGAAAAAAATATTTTCCATCAACAAGAGGGGCATTCCTACAGTTACTGAACAATTATTTCAAGACCAGTCTATGTAAGGAATGTTCATCTCCCATGAGGAAACAGACTCACAAAATGAGCACAGAAATATGTGATTTCATGATGAATGGCCAGACAGCCCATATCCATATGTGCTTCTGTCAATGTCCCTTTTCCCCAGAAAATCTGAAAACAAATTCATGTTTTTCCCACCCTCCAGATGCTGAACATCTAAAAAGAATGAAGGCAAGAAGAGCTGGGTGAAGTCTTGAGAAGGATGCACACAGCAACTGGGTTCTGTGGGGTTCTCTGATGCTCTGCCTCTCTTACTTCTACAAAACTGACCAATGTATAGGGGGAATTCAATGTATAGAGGGAATTCTGCGTGGTGACTTTTCAGGACTTGTCTGAGTTGATGAAGCTGAATTTGATGATGGATGTTGCCTTATACATGCAGAAATGAGTAAATGAATCCTGACAGGTCCCGGAAGTTTCAGCCCTGAAAAAGTGCACAGATGAGAAATGCAAACTGAAAGGTGATTTGAAAATGCTTTTTAGGACACAGGCAGATCCTACGTTGATGGGAAAAAGAAGATGAAGGGAGTACAGCCGTCTCCTTCAGAGGATGACCAAAAGAATTTCATTTACGGAATGAGCAGAGGGAAGGAGGGCTAATGGCAGGAGGAAGGATTGCTGAGACTATACACAGTGCTGCAGAAGAACTTTGGATGAATATAAAAAAAGCCTTCTTTATGGTCATAAAAGGTGCAGTAATCTGAACTGACTGAACTCATTGATTCTAACAAGGGGTTGTGACTGCTATCAGAACAGTATATAGTGTAAGACAGCTGAGTTTTCACAGGTCAGGCTCAAGGGACTGAAATACTATCTCAATATATTTCTCACCATCTGAATATATATTTCTAAAATTTTGTTGTGTGGTGTGTTACAAATTTAGGAAGGAAAACAAAGTATCAATGATCAATCAGATTGGATATACAGGGACACAATCTCCCAGATCAAACCAGCAGTGGTTCCCTTGCTCAGAATGAAATCCTTTGCAGAAAGGTGAAAAAAATTCAATGTATGCCTGACCCCCTATGCAAAGAAGGATCCAAAATACAGAGGATGGCAGCCTGGTACAGTTGGTTGTAGGAAGAAGTGGCCTAGCAAGCTGTTCACAAAGAACTTAGCTAAGAAAAGCCAACAAGGTGATGCCCCATGTGCCATATGTGTGCAAAACAAAGAAACAAAACCAGAAATCTACTGGGTTTCTTCAAGTTCAGAAGAGGTAAAAAAGGGAGATCCAAAGCTACTGACACTGAAGGCACCTCCTTCCCCCTCCATGGAGCACAGGAGAGATAAAAGTGTATTTTAAAAGCTGATGGCACTTGATTCTTTTGGCATGTCCTTGCTGTCCATAGTCACAAGGCCACCTCCGAGCACAGCTGCTCCCTCTTTGTCACCTGATTTGGGAGCTTTTGTCCAGGCACTATTGATTCAATGTGGCTGTAGCTCAGCCATAATGCCTGTAAAAAGGAAACACAGTTAATCAAACAGAATGTTCCTCTGCTAACACATTAGCAAAACTGCCTGTTACACTTTCCTGATTTGGGAATTTGATCTTTAGAGAGATGATTGGTCAGTTCAAGAAAGTTTGGTGCAATTCACTGATTTTGGATCAGATTACTGCAACAGTACTGTAAAATAGAAAGAGTCATTGCAATCAGCTTGGTGATGAGTGATTGCTGTTGTTACAAGGCCCACAAACAACAGGGTATTAAAGGAGATTAAAACTCTTTTCAGTCAAAGAAAATTAGTTTATCATTAGTATTATTACTAAAAAATAGATGAGACTGTTATGAATCCCTCTTGGCATTAGGGAGGAAGATTAAACATGAAAGACATAAGATTGTTATTCTATAAATTCACACTGCAGACGTTTCTAAACTGATCTGCAAACACCATGTCCACAGTTCTGAATTAAGCAAAAAAAGACAAATGTGAGCAGAAAAAAGACAAATGTCCATACCAAACATGTATTTTTGTTGTGAAATGAGTTTCTTAGACAGGATCTGACTTTGGACACCTGGCAGCAAGCTTCCTGTAAAGGCAAGGCAGTCAGGGATCCTGACTATAATCAGTTTGTATGACTGGGACTCCCCATTTCCTGTACTACCATGGTGTGTTAGCAATCAGACAAAAGATCATAGAGTCCCAATCAAAAAAATTCAGATTATATTGTCAGGGCCCAAATCATTGAGTATTGTATCTAGGTTGTCTGAAGACAATCACTTTAATAATCAGTGCCATTAGGTTGCTTTTTAATGACTAAAGAACGTATTTGGCTGTATTATTTTGTTTTCCTGAGTATTTATGGTACCCTTTATGAGTCCCTTCTCTCTGATGTCACAAAACATACATGACATATGCTAAAGCATTAATTTTCCTGGCAATTTTTCTAAACACCACATGCACACAGAATGAAATGCTACAGTTATCAGCAGAAATGTGTTTTCCTCTAGCAATTCTATATTCTAATAACAAATTGAACTGACAGAGCCGCTTTTAACCTTTCATACTGGGCAGATTAACGTGATTTCAGCTGATGGATCAGAACAGGTTAGGATGACCTTGGATCTTCCTCCACTGAGTCTTGTGGCTTTTTGCTAGGTCACTTTCCTGAGGAAACAAGCTAATGGGATTATGCTATCTGTATATCCATCTGCTGGCCTTACTGCTAATTTTTAAACCTATTGATGAGTTTTGGAACAATTTGTCAGACCAGCATTTCTTGCCTTCCTACAAGTTCTGTGAACATGAGCAGCTGAATGAGTGTTATAAACTGATGGTCCCTGTGAAGGAACAGCTGCAGTATTGGCTCAAATACAATGCCTGGCACTGGAGGATCCAGGAGAGACCTGTTGTGATTGATCTGAGGAACCCTGAGAATTCACACCCAATTAAGCACTGGATAACCCAAAGACAAGGTTTCCTCCTAAAGCAAACCAGTTTCCCACAGTCCTGCTGCTCATCACCAAGTACTTAATTAGTTTGCAATTTTAGGTGGTCTTTCAAGGTGAGAGGTGATGCTCAGAGGGTTATTCTCAGTGTTTGCTGGTTTGAAATTAGATGTACTGGCTCTCTCATTGCAATCTGCTTTTCATAATGATATTCAGTAGAACTCTGAAATTTTAATCCTGCTTGATCACAAGAAACAGATTAGTGTGGAGGGTTCAACATGCACATGGCAAAGCTCATTTGGCTTTAGACATGAAATATTCCTAAGCCTCTAAATTTTAGGGCAGGGTATATTTGAAGGGTCAACATTAGAAAACTGTGTTGCTATATATGTAATAGAGAATTTATGTTTAGAGAATTTACTAGTAGAATTAATGTTTCAACATTATACTTCTGTGACATCAGAAAAAGATTTGGTTCAGAATTGGCAGAATAAATAAACTGAGCACAGCTGCTGAATGTTCTAATGAACAATTCTACAGATCAGGGGGAGAATGCAAAGGAGCTGGCTGCAATTTCCTGAGTCACTCTGGTTCTGTCATTACCTTTGCCACCAGCGTCCTTTCTCTTTAAATAATTACTCAGTATTCTTGAGGCTTCACTGACACTCTCCTTTGAAATACTTACAGAGCATTTAGAATTCCTGGAATCCTTAAATGAAGCAAGTAGATTAAGCACTTGATCTTGGCTTTAAAAGAACAAGTGTGTCTCAGAAGCACATCCATGTACAGCCTTGATGTTCTAAAAAGGAAATTTTTCATGTGCTGTAAGCAGGCACAAGCAAAATGTCACCAGAGTGACAAAAAAACTTGATCTAAAAAATGTGAAGGCTGTCTAGGAGATGTTTAAGATGCAGAAACACTAAATACTTCATCAATACACACTCATTTACATTAAAAACATCTTCACCCTCTCAAGTTTACAGACAAAAGCAAATATTCATGAGCCCTGCTGGGTCAGGCCATGGCCCTTTTATTCCACTACAGCAGAAGTGAATGAAAAATAGGAAAAGTGATAGCAGTGAGAATTAGACAGTTGCTAGAAACACAGATTGCTGAAAATGGAAGCTAAAAATGTCAATGAAAATTTGATGGCTCATACAGATCACAGTCAGGAACTAAGGAAATTCAAGCAATGCTCTAGGATTGAGCCTGTCTAAGGATTTAAAAATAGTCAGAATACAGAAGGGAAAGATAACTCAAATTAATGTTTTTCTACACCTTTGGGAAGAACCATGATGAGATCCTTATAATTTGCATGGGTTAGAGAAAATTATTTGTATGTCATTTGCAACTAAAAAGAATCCAAACATGCTAATGTTTTTAAAGCAGGCATTTTTCATTCAGGGTTGTTAATGAATCAGTTGCAGAACTTTCAGTTCATTTTATGCAAATGGTACTAAGCTTGGGAACTTGTACAAGGTTATGAGCAATATGAAGTGATAATAATATTGAGGATAAATGTCTTTAAAAAGAAAGATAGTAGGTTTAAATTAGAAATTAGGAAAAAACTCTTGACTGTGAGGTTGCTGAGGTCCTGGCACAGGTTTCCCAGAGAAGCTTCCATCTCTGGAAGTGTTCCAGGCTAGGTTGGATGTGGCTTGGAACAACCTGGAATTGTGGAAGGTGTCCCTGCCCATGGCAAGGGTTGGAACAAGATGACCTTCAGGGTTCCTTCCAGCCCAAAATATTCTATGATTCTCTGACTTTCCACTCCATTGTTTCTATTTGTCAAACATAGTCACTCTTGCATTCTGGATGCAGCAGAATTTGAATCTGATCTTGAATTTGAATTTGATCTGTTTCCAAGATCATGCTAGAATAAAAAATTTTATACCAGCCAAGATCTTTGTAGGATCAGTGTTTAATAATTAATTTCTGACCTACTGCCAGAGACAAGGACAAAGCTGCTATATTCACAAAACCCAGAAAATGAAATTTGCATTATAAAAACAGGTGCAGAACTTTTCCTGAAGATTTCCTTTTCAATAGCACCTGGTATAAGTTGCAACAAAACAGAACATTAAGCCTCGTTCATCTTTGATCCTGCAATATTTTGTGATGCTTCTGCAACTTCTTAACCAGAAATCAGAACTCGATCCAGGTGAGTGAGAGCCTGTAACTGCCCAGTGACACTCAGCTGAAATGTGGCTGACTTGGAGATAAAATATTTTAAAATTTCTAATATAACTTATATACAAGAAATAGACTTGCATTTCCTTTCTGTTTGGTGTACTGTCACCTCACTGGAGACAAGAGCCAGAGCTTTGCTATGATTCCAACAGAGTCACTGTGCCATCCATGCTTCTGTTGTTTGCTCAAAACACATGGGACAAGGTACCTTTGAAAGTTTTGATTGTCCCCATTTTCTGTGACACTGATGGTGATAAACTACTCTGGAATCACTAGGGTTAACTCAGAAGCTGACTCATCTTGCACAGCTCACTAATATATAAGGTGTATTAGTATTTGTTTTTATAATCCAGGAATTTCATTTATGACCTAGAAATAATACGAAAAAAACCCCAAAGAAAGCATCATAGGACACATGAGAAATACTTAAAAGATTTACATGAAACCTCAAAGCATCACCACAAACCTGTCTTTACATACAGAATATGTTGGACTGCCCACTGATTTAACATATATTACATGAAATACACACTTCTCACATCATGAGCAAAAATGTGTTTGTCAATGAAATATAGCTATATTTTAACAACCAAATAAGCCAAAAGTAATCATAGAATCAAAGTGTTTTGGGTTGGAAGGGACCTTAAAGATCATCTAATTCCAGTCCCCTGGTCACTTAAGGGGTTTAGTGCTCTGTAATACTCAAGAGTTGTTGACACATAGAGCTGGTGACAAAGAACACAGCAAAATTAGAAGTTTATTATGATAAATACCTAAGGAATAACAACAAAGAACCAGAGACCGGAACTGGTAGCTCTTATTATTTTGTTTATATCTTAGCATGTGTTGAAGGGATTATTTGGAGCTTAATTCACAGGACAAATAGACAAGGCAACATCTTTTTGGATGTTTCCTGGGTGCTCCAATAGAGTTCTGTTTCCTCTGTTGCCTTGTTGTTCAAATTATTTCTGAGCTATTCTGTTCAAGTGGTTGGCTTGACTCTGACTAGTACAAAATATTAAATTTCACTGACCATTAAAAAACCCCCCAACTTTTTAGAGTGTTTCAATGCCTCAAATTTTTGATGTTTAAATCTGCCAATTCTGACTGAGCCCTTTAAATAATGCTAAAATGCACCCATTCAAGGGGAATAAAACACAGAGAGAAAGATTTGTTCCAGAAGCTGGTTGGGCAACAGGATGAATGAGAGTCAGAAAAAGGGCTGAGTATTGGCTCTGTCCCCAAAGCTGTGGCCAGCACAGCTGTGCTGCTGCGGGCACACGCAGGCAGGAACAGGGACTCTCAGTGTGCACACGCCTCCCCGGGGCTGGGAATGTCTCTTCCCAGGGCTGGGAATTCCTCTGCTCCCACCCCTTCTTCAGGGCAGCTGAGACAGCACAGTTAACACAAGGGCTTGGTTTTGATATCTGGCACAGGCCACCAATATATTTAAATCCTAAGGGAAGCAAAAAAAAGGAAAGGAATTATGCCTCAGAGATGTCTCTGTGCAAAAATGCTGCATTTTATTCACTTGGTTAGGCTTGGGCTGCAAAAAGAAGTGAAGGCCCTGAGAGAACAAAGTGCCATAACATGACCACAAGGCCTCACATTGCAAGAGCCTCAGCAATAACAAGGTGGAGGATCAGACTTTAAGCCTTTACAATTGTTAGAATGCTTCCCCAGGAATTCCAAGTGCCACTGCCTGCCTTGTGCCATAGGTTGTGTGTCATGTCAAGACTGACTATGTTAGTAATGTGTTTTTGTAAAATGTTGATCTCTTCCCTGGGCCTTTTTAGCTGGTTCCTGCTTAGGTTGAGGAAGTGCACTTTGTTCAAGCCTCTGTTGCCCTCAAAAGTGATCACACGGTTATGATTCACATCAAAGTATTTGGTTGAAGTAATCAGACACATTTAATCTTGAAGTACACTTCACTGGATCCAGAGCCTAGGACTCCCCTTGTTCAGCATTGGGCCTGTTGAGGGAGACCCGGTGTGCTCCAGGAGTATTTCCTTACTTGTTGAAATGAAATTACCCTCATAAAGGTCAGATGGATGATAAAGTGATACCACATTGATCAAATTGGAGGTCATATAGACAGGCACCAAAGCTTTTGGCTACTACTGATGTCCCAGTATTCATGACCCAAGTTCTGTTTCCCGTGTGCATCTGGGCCCAGTCCTGTTCTGTGGGCTCACCTCACAAAGCAAGAATATTTCTGCTACTAAATGTTCCTTATGAAGGAATCAGAGCTGAATTTCTCACCAGATCATAAATATTATTTAAGGAAGTGAATTCATGATAGCTGATGATAAGCTTTAGAAGTGTTTTTAAGTCTACAAATGTCCCACAGTGTGCTCAGGCTGTTCCTACTCAAACTCAGAACCTAGGCCAAAAGTAGATCAATTTTGCCAGACATGCAGCCAAATCCTTTAATGCTCCATGGCTGCCTTTAAAATGAGAAAAGTTAACTGATGGAGTGCTAATAAAATATTGTCCTGCTGCTAAACCATAAAAAGATTATAAAGTGGGAATACACACTGAATGAAATGGTGAAGTCAGCAAAGGCTATGGTGACTCTTCTTCAGTTATTTATTCTCTAACTTCTCCTTGAAATAAAAGTGACCTGGGTAAGATGGGGAGTCAGAGAGAAGGGAACAGATGCTGCTGACACGAAGGAACTGGCAACTCTTCCATTATGAAAGGGCAGCGAGGGAAGAGTGGAGCCAAGCAGAGACAGGCAACAGATCCTTAGGAAAAGGAAAAGAGAGAGGAGAATTGCTGTCATCTCACTGCAAACACAGAATCACTGGAACGGTGGCACCTTGGTAAAATAGGAAGGGAATTGTTATTCACCTCTTTCTCCCCTTCCTGAACATTGCCTCTAAAATTTCTGGTTTTTTCTTTTTTTCCTCAGGCTGCATTCTGGTGACATCAGATTTCACAAAAAAGAAAATATTTCCAAAACAAGTGACATAATGTCATGAAGTCATGTACTTCATAAAATTCAAAGGACAGGCTGGTAGTTTAGGTTGTGTTCTGTTTTCAGATACATTCCTTTTAAACTATTTTTTCTTTGAAATTTTGTGTCCTTTACACAATAGGAAATGCAATTAGGATTCAGCCCAATAATTATAACTCACATTGCATAATAACTGATAGGCAGAGAAATACCAGTTCTAATTATGTTAAATAAATGTAAGTAGCATCAGAATCAAGCCCAAATGTAAACATTAATTTTTAACTTTTGTCTTTTGTTTAGGTCATGCGCCAAGCTGAATAACAAAGTAACAGTTACATAATGCATTCACTGTGCTGAAAATTTGATAAAAATATCTCACTTGTACCTGACTAAATATTGGTCTTAAACATTGTAAATATTGTGGGCTTTTTTCATTTCAGCAGTCTGAGGCCTGACCTTTACTGTCAGTTCCATATTCAAAACACCATCATCACATTACAAATCATGAGATGGAATGAATCTTTCTGTTTTTTTCTTTTCTTCTTCCACAGTTATATTAAACACAGAAAACAGATGCTGGTTTTTGAGCTATGTAAAATAAAGGCATTTGAAATCTTCAAACTTTCTGATTTTTAATTTAATTATAAATGTAACTCTGAGTGTCAGATGAGAGGAATTCGATTGGGAAATGAATAGCAACCAAGTCAGGAAATCATCTTTCTGTAACACTGATCTTCTGGAAACTGGGTTTAATTTCTCATAATCAAAGTGTACCAAATACAAGTGTAAGACACAAAATTCCAGCAGTGTATTCTGGCAGGACCAGCTCTTGGTCAAACACAAGCCTCTCACAATGCACATGGCTGCAGCCCCAATTCCCCTATCCCAAGGAAACCCACATTTCCAAAGTGGGCAAAACAGGGTAAATATATTGATGTTTTTTAACTAAGTCTGATAATTTCAGAGTGTTGAGTCAAAGGTATCTTTTTCTGTGAAGATCCATCAGTTTAATTCCTTTCCACCATTGAGTTCTTTGCCATACAGACTCACGCAGGCTCATAAAGGAGTTTAACTTGGCTGTCTGATACCCTGTGCAGAATAAACGACTGTCAGATTCCAGCATGAAGATCTCAGCCTGTCAAAGTCTGGCTTAGATCCTGAGAGCATGGACAGCTCTCCTGCAGTGCTTCTCTTCCTGCACTGTCCAAGCTACTCCATACTCTGGTGTGATCACCTTCCAAATTAGCTTTCATTTCCTCCCTTCTGAGAAACCAGAAACAATCCCAGTTCCTTTAGAGAGAGAGATGTTGCTCCCTGTTAGCACTGAAAAGTTTGGAGGGTGTATCAGAACAGATTAAAATTATTATTGAAGTGAATTCCGTTTTCTTGCAAAAAATAGGGTAAAGCAGAATGTATCAGAGGATAAATATGACAGTGATTTAATCTGGTCACTTATAACTCTGTTTTTCATTCTCATTTGCTCAAAGACTGTGGGTTTTGAGGGTGAGGATTTCCTCTGTGATATTTGCATATTGCCCTTTGCAACACTCACCCAGTCCCAGGGTATGAAGAGTAGGTGTGAACCTGCTTTTGAACCACGGCTAAATAGCAGCGTGGCCCCTCTCACATCCTCTCTGTCAGCTGAACAAGCACAAACCTTTCAGAGAAGACTCAAGGAGGAATCTTCTTGCCTGTTACTGCCTTGGAAAAAATGCTCTTCAGCTGACCAGAGACTGTGTCCTGAGGAATGAAAACTCTGACACAGCCCAGAGTCAAAGATGAGTTTAGAATACAAATGTTAATTTAACCTTAACATTATGCTAACGAGTGCCTACAAATACACACCACTGCCAGGAGTAGATGCATCACTTTCTTGGCATTTCCATGGCCCAAATACTGAATCAGCTCCTGGGTATTTGGCTTGATAGATTTGATTCGTTGCACAAACTGGAGAACTGTGGCCAAGGAAAACTTTTGCAATTATCACTTTCCCTTAGTGAGGGAGAAAAGACAGTTAATGGTTCTAATTCTAGCTTGTGTAGAGTGCAGATAGGATAACACAACAGTGATGTCAATGTAGTAACAGGCAGGCTGCATCTTGGTCTGGCAAATGAATATTCTAATATATATGTAGCACATATTAAAAAAATAAGTATTTTATCTATATCATGATTCTGGGTTTCTTGTTTTATTAATTAAAAAAATATACTTCGTCAGAAAAAAAAAGTGATTGCACTGTGAAATCTGCCATTTGTAGCTGGCTAATATTTAAAACCTGTGAAATCCAAAATACAAGTAATTTCATAAAGACTGGAATTTGTGAGGCCAGGTATCCTTTGGGTTTGTGTCATAAGTACTTCATTACCTCTAAGACTTCCTTACTTTTTTTTCAAATTTAGTTGAAATTTGACCAATCCTAAGCCACTGCAGTGACAGAGTCACACAACTAATTGTTGTCATGAGAAGATCAGACACATCTAGTTAATTCTCATTCTTCAAACTCCTGTCTGGGAATTACTCCCAGTAGCCAAAACCCTTTGTGGAGCTTCCTAAAATACCAAAATGCCACTGGGAAAGAATTCGGCAGCGCTTCAGAGCTTCTTTCAAGGCTGCATGTGCCACCCCATGGCCATTTACAGTATCTACAAGCCGTCCTTCCGTAGCAGGAATTATTCCAGCCCTACAGCGCGTATTTTACAGCATCTCTCCAAACAGTGACTCACCATGCTTGAAGGATTTCTCAGGATCCCTGCTGGTTTTGCCTTCTGCCTTAGCATATTGTTTCAGAAATCCTGTTTTGGGACATTTCACATGAGCTTAGACTGCTACTGAGAAGAAAAGCTTTTTTTTTTTTTTTTTTTTTTTTCCCCCCCCGTCAGACTCCTGCAAAGATTAAAGCAAGGGCCAGGTGTCTTTATTTGACTGAGACCATATCTTAAACATTTAAGGAAATTTAAGCAGCATGAAAATAGAACTATAAAATAACATAAAATACACCATGAAATGTGTGATAAGGGATGGCATGCAGGGAAAGTAAAGAACAGTGAATAAAAAAACAGTTTGTGGTATCATTATTCCAACAGAATGAGAGACAGGTGCAAGAAAATCAGACCATTAACTGGGGACCAGGATCTTTTTCCTGTATGCTCATTTAGCATTTAACACCTGTGTAGCACTGGTAGGAAGGACACGGTAATAGCAAAATGATGTTGTGTTCAAATGAATACAAATGAAAATTGTTTAAAAAACGGCTCATGAAACCACTGAGCCAATCTGTTCCACAGGCAGTAAATACAGGTGCTGCAGATGGCACTGTGGGGGTCTTCCAACCTGGTCCTGCAGCAGTCCCCCCAAACACTAGTGGGGGGCACTGGTGAGCAGTGAGTGTGAAGAGAAAATTTGCAAAGAAAAGAGAAAGGGCAAGGTAGGAAAAAGATGACAATGAGGAGAAAAAGACCAGAATAGATTTTCTGACCATTTAAAGTTTGCACATAGCACAGCATTTACTAAGTACGACAGACTGTGGTTGACACAAAATCCACAATACTGTTTTTCACTGTCATCATGAGATCACTTGTGGGACTTTTCTTTCTCTTGCCTCTTTATAGTCAGTAAGAGGAGTGTCCATGTTCAGTACTACCAAAAAAAGTCCCCCAAACAATACCCAACTGAGTTATTTTCCTCAGGGTGCCTTTCACTACCCTAGGTTGCTCCAAGCCCCATCCAGCCTGGCCTGGAACACTGACAGGGATGGGGCACCCACAACTTCTCTGGGCAACCTGTGCCAGGGCATCACCACCCCAAATCCCCAAGCAAACCAAAGAAAACCCTCTAAAAAAGTCCCAAAACTTAATTATGCCATTAACTGAAATACTGCATGTCTGAATGGGAATGCTCTGAAGCCCAGGGAATTTGTTTTGATCTTGGCAGCTGAAATGTTTTGAGCTCAGAACCTGCTGTCCTTCAGGGAGATGAGATTTTGCTTTCAAGAATGAAAAGGTCTTTTTGCTCCCTCAAGCTCTCAGCTTACATATAAAATAACCTTTACATACTTGTGGTAAATGCACTTAAAAAAGATGAAAAGCGCCATCTTTACTAAAACTGTAACAATACAGTCACAACTGTCAAATATGCAAAGGAAGAAATGGGTTCACCAGTTCTGTCTCAGAGGTGCAAGTGGGCAACTGGATGTCCTCAGAGCACTGGTGACACAGCTCCGTGAGCTGCTCAGGGCAGGGCTTATGACAATGGTCTTGGCTCCATCACAGTCTCAAAATTATTCTTGTAAGGCAGTTGAATAAATGAACGCAATCATTGAAATTTCAAAGTTGAGATTTAGCCAGAAAATGTTGCGACTGGATGGGTAAAATCCACCTTGTGACTGTCCTGACATGCATGTGCTGTCTTGTGATACAATGAAATACAATATCTGGATGGGATTTGATTTATTTCTGAGGTCCAAGAGCCATAGAAACACCAACCACAGGGACTTTAGGAGGCTTCAAGCCACTTCTCACTGTGTAAAACTTCTTAATAATCTTCAGTTACTTGCTGCTTTGCAAAATGTTTCTGTTCTTATAAAGTTAAGCAGGCCAATCTACATTAAATGCCTTGTAGAACTTAGGCACTTACTCTGCTACACTGAAAACATCTTTTTACAGAAATACTTGAAACATCTTAAATTTCAGCCTCAGAATTTGATTTGGCACTCTAAATATGCCTTTTATTTTAATTCCCATGGTACTATTTACTCTGAAGTGTCTGGTAGAGAATTATGATTGAATTATACAACATGAACTCAACCCATGTGCAGAAATGCATACAGAGGAGAAGTTAATAGTATTTTTTCTCCTTTTGCACTAAATTTTTTTCAGTTCTTTCTGCATGATTTTCTTCTTTTTCCCACTAAGAAAAAAGAATCATAAGCATTACCTCTAGCCTGTTTCATTTCATTATAACTTTGCTCTCTTGAGTGGAGCCAAATAAATTTACTTTCTTTTATTCAAGGGCTGCATTCCAAGTTAAGCACCAAATACCAATATCTAATCACATAGTGTTCCTTATCTCTTTTTGCAGTATCATATTTTCAATCTGTTTAAATCCTTCTAAACCAATCTTGGTTTGCAAATACTTACAATAGTTTCTACAGTCAAACTTGAGAAAAAAGCCCCCATACTTCCACCTGATTCTATAAGATTCCTTAAAGAATTTGTGGTAATCAGTCACCTTAAAAAGAGGACCACCCTAGAAAAGAAGCAGGCTCCCCAGCTTTTCAATTAATGGAAAGTTTTCTTAAAAAGAATGAGCGGTGAAAGCCAAAATAATTACTGCAGCTATTAAAACGTTCTTTCTCAAAAACGGCTATGTGCTAAGATTATTCATCCAAAACCCTTTGGTTTGGCTTGCATCCCTACAAGGCTGATTTATTAATTTCTCCTTGCCAGAACAAAAAGATCCTTGGCTCAAGAGAGAGTGGCATTAAAAGCAAGCAGAATTCTATTTATAAACAACCTCAAACGCAAGCTGTACGTACAGGAGTACCTGCAGCTCTAACAAACATCCCTGAACAGGGAAAGAAGGCACACCTGAGGTGGACAAGCTTGGGGCATTCAAGCAGAAAACAGCCCTTGAAATACTGCCAGTCTAAATTTGAATCTCCCCTCAACCGAGCGTCAAGGTTGTTCATACAAGGGTTATGTAAGTGACTTCCAATGCTTCCCTACAAGAAAGGATGTGTGGGAACTTAGAGTAACCAAATTGCTCTTGCTATGAAGCAGTTGGATAGCTTGCTTGTTCTTTTATATTTCCTTTCTAAAATCAAGACCTTCATATATAGAAAGAAAAGAAAAAGGCAACAAAAAATCAGTCGTAGGCTCAGAGCTTCAGCTCCCACCAAGAGAAGGAAAGGAAAGGGAGTGTTTTCTTTCTTGCCAGCTGTCTCTAAATGGAGCCTGTGGAGCACTGATGCTTCAAAATACTCCAGATCCTTGTAATAAATTTGTCTCATTAAAAGTTATTAACTTGGAATCATAAGAAACAGCTTCTAGTTTGAAGTATCTGTAAAAGTTTACCATGGATTATTTAATAAGTCTTCTTCAAAGTGAGCGTTTCCCACTGTTTCCAATTATGCCAACAAGAATTGTACTACTAAAATAAAACTCCTCTTCATTTCCACTTTGAAATATTTTAAAATTCTGCCTGCAACAACAACAACAACAGACAATTGACAGAATTTTGATTTTTTGTAAACTACAAATTCGGAGAAAATAATGATTACAGGAAGGCTTATTTGTTGTCTGGATTTTTTGTTTGTTTGTTTTTTCATTTTTTTAAGTCTGAAAGTGATAGATGATTCCACTGTAACTGATTATAGTGATCCTAAAATGTGGTTATACTGATCCCATACTGATCCACAACCCTGAGCCTCATTTTGATGCATGAGCTTCCAAGCCTTGCTGGTATCCAACCCTGGATCTGTGGCATCACTGACACCCTCCACATGCCTCAGTAGTGAAAGATTCTCTGTGTGTAGACTTCATGCTTGCCATTGATTTTAGATGAATTTGACTTGGAAGTCCTAAGCCAGAATTGAAAATGACAAGAAAAAGAAGTTATGAAGTTCACATTGGAATTACAGGCAACCCTTCCCTTTCAAAAAACATTTAAAAACCCCCCACAAACTCACAGCACTTTGCTGGATCTCTGTTGTTTAAAGGCCCAGGAAACTCTTCCAATCTTCCAAGCATTTCTCCAATATGAGTATTCACTAAACATGTTATTTCAGATTTCTGTTCCAGAATGTTATTCTTTCCTCTGCTGGATTTATTTTTTTGTAAGACTGCCCTTTCAAGAATGCATTTTCAGTGTCTTTTTTACCACGAACTGAATTTTCAGTTTCTAGATTATTACTCAGAGATTTATTATTTGATGTTTCATCCAACATTTGCATCTTGCTCAATTCACATTCCAGGTGATAAAAAAGAACCCCATTAGGATCCAGAAGCAAGAGTTCACATAAAAACACAGCAGGAAAATTATCTTGTTTATGTATCTCCAAAAGATAAGCTCTCTATATGTGCACTAAAAAGTATAAAAACTCCGTAAAATTCTTGTTAAGACAACTTAGTCCACTCTGCCTATACTTCTCAATGTGAATATCATTTGAAATGTTCAAATGTGCAGTGTCTATAGGCACTTCTGACAAAGAGATGAGGTGACTGAAGAACATTTCTGCTTCCTAGATGTTCCCTGATCCACATATGGCAGGAGCCTGCACCAACAGAGTCCTTGGTCTCTGCACCCTCACTCAAAATAATCTGTTGGCTCTTGATCAAAGCACTTTTCGGGGTCCTATTTGTGTAATCAGTAAGATTTCTGGTTCTGTTTTATAGATATGTGTGCAAAGACTCCTGTTTTGATGCAGTTCCTTTGGTCAAAGCTCCTGCCTGAGGCTTGAGGTATTTGATTCAAAGTTATGAACACAGCAGAACTGAAACTGGAAACAAATCTCCTGTAACACATGAAGTGTTCTAGAAACTTGGTTGTTGATTTGACTGAAGAATAGTGAACAGTGGCATCATAAATGTAATAATTATTATTTTCTATTTCCACTCAAAATGAATGGATAGCATTTGGAAGACTTTTTTTTTGTTACAGATAAACCAAGAAAAATATTAGATTCTCTAAAATCTGCTTAGAAATGCAGTCATTATTTACATTTCCATTTACAACTGAAGTCTTGATTTTCATTTAAATTAAGTGCCCTTTATACTAAAGGCAGAGATGAAAATTAAAAATAATTATATGAACATGTATTTTCTGTCCTTTTTGACATGACTTCATCTGTGGGAAGGACTCTGGAGTACACAAAGATGAGCCCTGGGAGTTTTGACACAGACTTTGGGATGCTCAGGGTTGTGTATTTTGGGCATGACTTCAAATCGTGCAAGTTGGTAGGAAATTTTTATTAGAATGAGAGAAAAAACGAAACCATTTACATAAATCCTTGGCAATAATGAGAATGATCATGATAAAAATACAAGACTGGTACCACCTTCCTATTTTTCCTAAGTTCCCAGTGAGGCAGACCTCTTGGAAATTCCAGAGTATGTAAGCCCTGTGAATGTTTTAAACCATACAGTTTTAATCTAATATAGCACTGCAAATGCAGAAGAGCCTGCAGGCTAACAGGCAGATCATTCAAATGTAAAAACAAATTTGACTGGAGTCTAAACAATGTTGGCCTCTGTTGTGAACTATAGCTTTCTTTTGACATGGAAAGAGAGAATGCATTTTGCCAAGAGGGGATTAGCTTGGAAAGCCTCTGTAAATGATACTGCGGTGAAAATAAACAGTTTCACAGCTGGGCATGAGGAGCCTCAGAGATCATGCCTCGTGTCAGCAGTGCTCATTAGCTTTTGGCTGCAGCCCATGTCCTGGCCTGGGGGGAATCATGAGACCTAAATCACTGCTGTCAGTCATTTCTCCCCACCGTGACACTGCAGTTCTTTGCAGTGAGGTGCCACTTCTGTTTGTGGTGTCCTTGCTGGGAAAGAGCCATTTCTGGAAATGCTCTGCCCTCTTTGCACTTGTACTTTGTCAGCTCTAATTTCTCAGTCTTCCCTTCCCTTACTTGTCACCGTGCTCCAGTTTCTCTCTCCTTGTTTTTTTTTTAACAGGTTTGAAGGTTCAAGGTGATTTGGTCTCATTCACCCTTATCAGCATCTCCTGCTCTGGCTGCTTTTGTTTTGGTATCAGTATCTCCCTCTGCCTTTTTTCCCAATTCTCCCAAGGGAAAACTGACTAAGCTGCAGCAATTCCATCTCCCTGTTGGGGTGTGAAGAGTCAGGGAATCCAGAAAGCCACGTGGTCTTCTGCTAGGAAAAGGCATTCACACATTTCTTCTCCCTTTATCTGCCAAATTTCCGATCACAGAGCTCCTGCTGGTTCTGGACCAGCTTCCAATTCAAAGGCTAGCATGGGGGGAAAGTAATTTTCCATAGGAGATCATTTGATATATAAGAGCCTAAGAAAAAGACAGGATAAAACTTCCTTCTGAAAAGGAATATATGACTCCAAGTTATACAAGAATAAAAAAAAATTTCCAAACACACAAAAAAATCCCCAAAACCCAACAAAAACCCCCAAAACGAAACAACAAAAGAAACCACCACCACCATCAACAACAAACCACATGGAAATCCTTTCACATAATACTGAAACTGAGATAGAAATCTGCAGGTATAAGAAAAGTAAAAACCCCTTCTTATTAGGAAGAATCTCAGAAAATATTTGGAAATGAGTGACTTTCATATATGCAGAAAACTTCACCAACTAAGCAAATCCAAATAATGTTTCAGCCTTAATTCTTATAAATTAAAGTTACAATTTTTCCTTGTTGTTGTTCAACAGTTCTATAAGTTCCCTACTTATTAGACACATTTATATACCATATTATTTAAATACCATACATTAGACTAGTTAGAAGAAAAAAAATCCTAAAAAGGACATGAGACTCACCTCCATATCCTTCATCAGGTTATTTTTCAACCAAAGTAGGTTGAACATTTTTAGAGCTTCCAGATTTTCAATCCTGGAAATTTCCTTGCAGTAACAATAAATCTTTTGCAAATTTACACATTTTTGAAGGCCATCTATTTTCTGTTTTCTCAGAAGAATTATTACTTTGCAGCACTGAAAACAAAATGTCACTTTTTAAAATCAAAATGTCAATAACTTGCACAGAAAGTTGTTAGGTAGTTCCAAATACTTTGGGTTCCCACCCTCTGTGCAGAATTCTAAGAAAGCTTTTCAATCAAGGCAACAAAGTAGTAGCAGCTACCACAATTCAAGATAAATAATTATATGTTTTAAAATAAAGTATTATTTTCATTTAAGTATCTTGTATCTAACCAGTTGCCTGCAGAAGATTTCAATTTAATTATTTTTTTAAAAATATTGTTTCAAATGAGAGAGGAAAAATCCAAAAAGAGGTTCTGAATTACAGAACCCTCTAATATTTGATCCATATATAAAATGGGATTTTTCAATACTTAAGTGAAAAAGTGCCAGATCCTGGCACAGGCGGGTCTGAAACCTTTTGAATACTTTATCCAAGGAAAATGTTAAATATATATATATAAAATTTCTGTTTGAGGAGTATTTTGTGCACACTAACTTGGGATAATCTGAGAAAATCAATTCTCTTTTTGGTCCCTCTTGATCAACATCCTCATAAGACGATACATTACATCTGTACTGGAAATGCAAATATTATTCTATTTATGTCCCTGCTGTAAAAAATGCATTATGCAGTAGAACATCTCAGTGCCATTACAGCCAATCAAAGGCAGCTGATTAACATCAGATGTATCTTTTAAAACTTTCTCTGCACTAAAATGTGCAGTGTTTGCAATTTTCACCCTGTTTAGGATATAGCAATTAAGTAGCTCTTTTTCTGCTCCCAAAGTACATTTGCAAAGTCTTACAGGATTACTTTATACCACACCCCATAATGCACCTTCCGTCTAAAATAAAATATTTTACAATTATTTTGAAATATTTTTCCAAAAAATAGTTTTCAATTTTTGCATTGCAGAATCTGTATTTCTAATAGAATTACAATTGGGATCGCAATAAAAGAAATTTGAAATTGGTTGGAATACTCCACCGACTTTTTAATAAACTTTTTTTTCTTTCTTAGATTTCAAATGTCCAGAAAAGAATATAGTAAAAGCCCTTTTGACTGCCTACATAAGGAGGGGTGAGGAATTGCACTCACTTATCCTTGGACTCAGTCAGATGTATTTACTCAAAGCATAAAGGTGAAGTAAAAACAAATCAGAAAGAGCTCATAATCCCTCAAAAACCTCAATAAAAGCCCCTCTGCATGGGTGAAAAAAATCTACCAGAATATAACTGAGAGTATAAAAACCTCTGCCAGAATATTTTGAAGTAATCACACAGCTGCTCTGATTAATCTTTAGAATTAACACTTACTAGCAATGAGTGGGATTCTTGCAGTAGGTATTTTTTTCCTTTTCCTCCACTTACACGGTGTGTTAACCACCCTACATGTAAACTACACCCTGAATAAACCAGATCAGTTTGTTCCAAGCCCTATCCAACCTGGCCTTGGACACTTCCAGGGATGGGGCAGCCACAGCTTCTCTGGGCACCCTGTGCCAGGGGCTCAGCACACTCGCAGTAAAGAATTTCTTCCCAGTTTCCAATCTAACCCTGCCCTCTGGCAGTTTGAAGCCTTTTCCTCTTGTCCCGTCCATCCAAGCCCTTGTCAGAAGTCCCTCTCCAGCTCTCTGGTAGGTCCTTGAGACACTGAAATGTTATTTGAGATCTCCCTGGGGCTGGGTATGGTGGTGGCTGGTGGCTGGGAGATTGTAAACATCTAGGTGTTTTTATAGCATAAGCTATCCTGACCACCTGCATAAGAAAGGATGAGGAATTGCACCCACTTCTCCTTCCACTGGACTCAGTAAATAACAGAGAAAATAATTCAGAGATAGCTGTACTCAAGGCCTGTCTCACGTTTCTGGACACATCTTCTCTGTATCTGCATTATCATGAACTGAATTTTCAGTTTCCAGATTCTTCCCCCTCAGAGATTTTGCCCCATGTTTTACCCAACATTTGCAGGTTGGCCAGTTCCTCTGCTCTCCCTGGAGCCTTCTCTTCTCCAGCTGAATACTCCAGTTCTTCCAGCCCCTCTCCATGGGAGCAGTGCTCCAGCCCTAAAGGGACACTGGAAACTGGGGTTTTTTGAGCTCCTCAGCCCTGCTTGGCCAACAGTTTGACAGCAACACCTTGGAGACCTTCCCCATCCCTTTGCTGGGCTGCAAATTTGGGCTGCCGTGACATCTCCTCTTGCTCTGTTCGTGTGTAGAGTGGGGGAGTGGGGCTGACAAACTGGGCTGTGGAGTGTCAAAAAAGAGGGTTAGGGAGTTCTCCTCTGTCTTGTGCCACGGGTGGGTGTCCTCTCTGTGGGGCAAAATGGAGATTAACTGTGCCAAGCTGCAGGAGTTTACTGAAGCTGAAATCAGTGACAAATGTGAGCCTCAGCTAAAACAGGCCCTTGTCAAACCAAAAAGGAAGAAGTTCTCACCGAGCCATTTACACTGGAATAATTTTATCAATGTAAGATCAATTATGATTAAATCACTATGTTTTGTCGGGATTTTCTTTTCCCTCATTTTCCTGCAGTGAGACCAGCTGCACATTTCCCAGGGGTACGATTGCTTGGCAGAAAATCGGATGCTCACTGCAACAAATGTCACCAGACATGTCTGGTTTGTGAGTATGGAGGTTAAATTTATTGAAAATCGGAAAGATTTTTTTTGAAGTCTTTGCATTAATTTTTTTTAAAACATTCTTAGTGGAGAGGGAGAAGACTGCTCAAGCAGCTTCTGCCGTTCTGGCAAGGTGGATCCTCTGTCTGCAGCTCGTTGCTTGCACTGCTTTTTCCTGTCACAAGATGTCCCTCCAAGTCCACATAAAGCAGAACCTTCCACATTTCTACCTTGCAAAACCTGTTTTGGCTTGATCTTGGGCTTCGCATCCATAGGTGCCTCATTTCACTTACACAAATACAAATACAAATATAAATATATATATTTATATTTAAATGCATTGCTTCTTTTAGCAGAAGCCTGTAACAAATCTATGAGTCCAAATATGTTCTCCTGAATTAACATCATGGCAAGTACATAATGGAACAATTTGAAATTAAAAAAAAAAAAAAGAAAAAAAAAAAAAAGATGTTAATCATTTGAGAATTGTGCACATTTTCTAATTCAAGGAAAAAGCCCCAAAACAATTGTCTACTCTGAGCTTTCTTTAGAGATATTTTTATGTAATTTTGTGTAAATGTTCTGTTCCCTTTACACCACCTCCTGCAAGAAACAGGATCTTGTCTAGCAAATTCTTTTTCTTTCCTTTCCTTTCTCCTTGACAGCAATTTACTCCTTTTTCCTTTCCCTTCTGATTGACAAAGAACCTTAGGGACAACCTTCTCTGTAAATTAGTTTATGCAACAAGGCCAACTGATCCCATTTTGTGATCTGTTTGGTATTTTTAGACAGTAATTGAATGAACAAGCATTAAAACTGGACATGGCATCCAAATTCAGAGATTCATTGGTACTATCAGTAGCAAATTGGAGCTGCTTTTGTTTCTGAGTGTCTGAGGGGGTGACTCAGTATTGGCAGTGAGGAAAGCCAAATGAGCTAATTTGGGTATAGGGATTTCTGCCTGACTGGAAAGGGATCCTGTCTTACCAGGAGGGAATTATTGTACAAATCAACACCTTGGTCCTTTCTAGGTAACTGATTCATCTCAGAGTGACCTGCTCTGGCAGCCTCAAATCTCAGTGCCTAATATTCTTAATCTCTTTAGCTGCAGCAAACATACAGGGCAGCATTACAATATTAATCATTAACTCAGCTCATTAAAAGCTTGGTAATGTTACTGCTAGATAACCTTGTGGTGGTTTATAAAGCCATTAAAATGTATATTTGCATGTACAGTATTTTTAAAATGTCTGGCAGCAGTTGCTAGGTTTCTCTTTCAATGTAAAGGATTTTCAAACCTATCTCAGACTGAATGAATCTCTCTGAGTGTTATCTTTCACCTTCTGCTGTGGCACATTCTGCTGTAATTCTCTTAATGCCTTTTACTATAATTTGAAGTAATTTCATAGCAGTGAAAGCAACTGTTTGAGTGCTGATGGTGCTTTGCTGCTGTATATTTACTTTTGGAATTGTCCTTGTACTTTTGCTGACTGTCATGGAAACTTTTGAAAGGGATGTAGTCCAGATTCTCATGGATCACTGTGTGTCACAGATGTGTTTCTGTCCCTGCCTTCTGCTGGTGTTGATATTTGATGGTTTCACTGACATTGCTAAACAGTCATCCTTGCATATTTTTTTGTAGAAGGGTCAAACATCCTTAAAAAAACACTGTTTGTAATCTATGTGTGGCTTTTTGTCTGCTTCTGCTTTGTATCACTGGGGTATTTCTGACTGTGTCATTTATTAATCCAAGTGCTTCTGGAATCATCTCTGCAAAGCAGTGTGTGTTTAGATGAAATGTCAGATTAAATGGCAAGAAGCAGTCATGATAGAGCTCATGAAATGTTTAAGAGAGATTGCATTTCAGAAACTGGGCTCTCTGTGCTTTAGCCTTAAGAGCACTGTTATCATTAACTTTTAGTATCAGGTAAGATATATGAGACAGTTTTTGGATTAGGTGTTTTTTTCCTAATAATTTTAGCAGTAGAAATATTTTATATGAAATGCAGCTATGTCTTATAAGCATTTAAAACAATAGATTTACAGACACTACCTGGGTAATGTCACCCCTTCAGCTGTGATTGGAAGCAGGATAAGCACAGGCAACAGTTGGAAAACTGATTACTTACACTGATGCCTCCATCTAACAAGGCAGGGTCCTTACTCCCACTGAGGTCGAGAAAAATGTTACTGAAACTGATGCTGGGGTGTGGCTGCCTAAAACAGAGTCTAGACAAAATTAGGAGAATAAAAGTGGGTATTTATTGAAGGCCTTCACTGGGTACACCTCGGGCAGTCAAAGCCTCTGAGGGGCTGCACCCAAGATGGACAAGAGTGACAAGTTTTTCATACAGTTACGAGTTTGGTCCATTTACATATCAGGGGTTAATCCTCCAATTACAGTTTCAGGTAATGAAGTCATTTACTCCAAGTTTTCCCCTATTCACTGTTATTCACATCTCTCGGGGCCTGAGACAATGAGGTGTCCTTGAGTTTCAGGCCTAGAGAGGAATTGTTTTGTCTGGATTAAATGGGAGAACAACAGCTGACAGGCTATGGAGTTGTACAGTTATACACCAAAGCAGTACAGGACCTGAAAAATATAAAAGCTAAATGCTAAGGCATCAAAACAAGACTTTGAGGGTTTGATGCAGGAGTGGTGATGCACTGAGTTTGTTCATAAGAGTCCCATGAGCCACGGGCACGGATGTGGTCAGGGGAGGAGAGCACTTGCTTGGTTTTGGCACTGCCAAAAATATATATTATTTAGGGAGCAGTGTGGCAGTATCCCAGCCCAGTTACAGCCTCATCCTCAGGATTCAATGGGGTAAAAGTGTTTTGTGTCAAGTCTGTCACTTGCCTGCGTGGAATGGGGCTGCTTCTTGTGTATCTGCAAAAGCACATAGGAAGGCTGAGTTATCTCAGATTGCTTTGGGTGTAGCTGTTGGCAGTCTGTAAGGAGATCATACCTCACTCTGAACAAACCAGTAAAGCTTCACTAGTGCTTCTAAAAACAATAGGTAAGACATCACTTACAGAATATTTTATTATTGCAGTAACTTCTTCAGCCAGCTCTGGTCTGGGTGTCGTGCTCAGAGACAGAAATGAGATCAGCATTGATCTATAAATTAGCAGTTGCCTAGTGACTCATGGTCTTGGCATGCTCGCTTTATGCAAACAAAAAATATCACTATGCAGTAATGGATGCATGCCAATTTTTTGTTAGGGGCACTATCCCAGAGCTCACAGCAATTTTTGACATAAATTTTGGCAGGGAGAGTAGCTTGAAAATGGAAAATGTTGACGGAAGCAGGGAATTGTTCAGAAACCATCAGCTGGTAGCTACAGAAGAATGTTGTTATAAACAGACTGCAAGGAGAAAAGAACACACACACACAAATTATGAACCCAAATGTATGAAAATAAGCAGTGTAGAATAAAATAGAACTTGCAGGGCACAAGTTAATTGTATAAGAAATTGACTTAAAAGCCTATCTCGAAATGGGGAAAAATAATTTTAATGATTATTGATCAATTTAATAAGGTTATCTAATCATCTTATTGACCATCCAAATGGGAGCGTAGGTCCCTGCCAATTAAATCTGCAAATGGCACAGACTTGTTGAGTAGTAAGTAATGGAGTTATGCCCACAAAATTATTTGAATTATCTAATTAAAAGCTGATGGTCCAGCAATATGTACTTGAATAGAGCTAAAAGCTCTGACACACCAGGTCATGGGCTACAGCTGCACAATGGGTATTCCCATCTTGGAATGCTTTGGCTCAGAAAAGGGATAAAGGGCCATCCACAGCAAACTGCTTCAGCCTGAGCTCCTGCTGTAGTGCTCTGCTTAAATTAACCAACGAGTTTATTAAGTAGATGAAGACAGAGAAAAGGGCCAAAGAAAGGATTTTTCTTTGGTGCGCAGCACTCATAAAACAGCCCCTGTGATGGTGTTCATTTATTTTGTCTGAGATCCAGAAAAGGAGGCCACAATCTCGGCTGTGAACTGGAAACCAAACCTGATTGTTCACTGCTGACAGACCCTCACTGATGGATGCTGAAATGAATGGAAAAGGAGCATATAAAAAGCTGCAGAAAACTACAGCTGGTAGCAGAGGGCTGTTGAGTATGACAAGGAAAGGTGCAGCAGTGTCCAGCCACTGCAGCTTTAAGTTGGCCAATGTACTGTAAAATGCATGTGAAGTATTGTCAGCAGCAGTGGGGTTGTGCTGTGTCAGTGCTGAATCCTTCTGCACCATTAACCTCAGCAGGATCAGCTTAGAAATCAGCACTGGTGGAACCTCATCCTGGTATTTTCATGGACAGTCTGGAAAACGAAGAGCAATGCTTTTCACTAATTTCAGCTCTATCCTTCCTTGTAAATTATCAGTGATATCCAATGCACTAAACCCTTTAACGACTACAATTCATATTTTTCAAACCCTATGAATGGTAAAGTAAATAATTTCTCCAAGAGGGGGGAACAAAATTCTCCAAGCTTTGTGAAGAGGATCTGGATATATTGGAATCTGAGTGTGCTTCTCATCTTATGGGTGAAAAATATTTCCAATTTTTATAAAAGATGAAACTGTGCTTGCACCAGTACATTGAAAAACATCATCTTTGTCTCCATCCTTTTTATCTTTCTTTTCATCCAAGGCCTGAACAAGCTTCACTGGAACAAAAGCAAATCTTCCATGGACATCGTGTCATTACAGGCTTGTGAACCATAGAATCATGGAGTAGTTTGGGCTGGATGGGTCCTTGAAGACCATCCCATTCCAATCCCCTGCCATGGGCAGGGACACCTTCCACTAGACCAAATTGCTCCAAGTCCCATCCCACCCAGCCTTGGACACTTCCAGGGATGGGGCATCCACAAAAGGCTTTAATTTTGACCCTCATTTGCAGTCTCTGCACTCCTGTAGCTCCACTGAATCCTGTGGAGTGATGCCAGTTTTGTCCCCACTGAAGGCTGGATTCCAGTCATATTCTTCCCTGGTTTTGGCTTTATCTGCACACAGGACGTGAAACCCAACTGTCAGAGTAGATATGGAAGAATCATTTCAGTGATTTCATTCTTATCAGGCATCCTTATGAATAATCCTTTCCCAGAGCCTGGATACAGGGGATCAAGAGCCCCTGCTCCAGGGTGGCAGCAAAGCAGTCAGGAGAGTTCCTGAGCAAATGCTGCAGTGACACTGCAATGGCATCTGCCAGAGGTCTCTAGGAAATGTGAACCTCAAAAAAGGCAGCATTGAATATTTTGTCTACCAATCATGGCAAAAGAATGGCACTTGAGAGCAACAAAGAAATGCAGTGAGGAATTCTCACCTGAGGAATTCTTTTCCCGCATTCTTCCATGGTGAGCAGCAGGTCTCTGCCTCTCTGAGGCTCAGTTGAAAACCTCCAGGACTGGAACAAGTGCCCTCAGCTTTCCTGGATGAAATAACACCTTAATAGTTCTGTCTGTATGGAAAAAAACCCTGCCCAAGCCCTATCATCTCATCCTGACAGAAATGATGAGAAAAGCACCTGAGATCTGATATCAGCAAATCTTCCTTGAGCTACTTGAATCTTTTAATGAAGAGAACTGCTGATGTGATTTGCAGAACAAGAATACTTTAAATCATTGCTTTGAGCATGTAATGGACTCCTACATAACTAGCTTAGGGAAGTCTTTAAAAGAATATTTTTATTTCCTCTTGTATTTATTTATTTTTAATTAATATTTTTGGCCTGTGTCAGAGAAACAAGGCTAGCAAGCCACTTGGGAAGGCACCCCTTCAACTCCAAGGCAGAATGGACTTTTTCTAAACCACCCCCCTCTCCTGTTTCTGTAATCTGCTTTTAAAACCCTCTGGCAGTGAAAATTCCAAAACCAAAGATGAATGGCAAATTTTAATCCCAATGAGCAGAGAAAGTTGGTGAATGCAAGCGAAAATAGTAATAGTCTCAATGACCCTTTGATATTACATTAACTTGTAGATTTTCTGTAGGACATCAAGAACCTGGAAGTTTCAAAGTCTCATCTGACAGTGTCAGATCTCTGAATTAATTGTGCAAATTTGTTTTCCTTTATGTTGACCAAGGAATATATTTCTTGTTCAGTAATAAGCTGAAGATTAATAGCAGGAAATGGAATGAATTTGCTTTTTGACTTATAATTTTGATAGAGTAGAAACCGCCCCCCCCCCC
>VZSE01004340.1:283886-299075 GCA_013398275.1 Promerops cafer | reverse complement strand
CCCCAATTTAGAGTTTTGAACAGCTTAATATATCAAAACTCTTCAAAATATAAATATTGAAAACATCCAAAGCATAAGGCCATTTTTTAAATAACCTAACAGGAAATCGTATTTAGCTGTTACCAGATCCACACTGTAAAATAGCTATAACAGTCTAAAGAACTGTAAATTACTAGAAATATAGAATTAATAAGTTAATATTGTGAATGAATAAGTTAATGAAACATCCTGAAGGCTGCTAAACAATATTATGCTTTTGACAAAGGAAGACTGAGAGATGATCAGCTTGTACTACTTTAAATCAACTCTATTTTTTAAAGAAGATATTAAGGCTACCTCTTTGTGTTATAGTTAATTTGAAAAAAAAAAAACAACAACCAAAAAACAACAGTGAAGAATTCCAGCCCAGTTCTGAGGACAACAATTGATGTATTTCTTTTGAAAAGGAGCAGCAAAAATGTGTCTTTGATTCCTCCAGTATAGCCACAGGTAAAAATGTTCCAGGACAAAAGGATTATGTATGAGTTTCTGCTGTGAAGTGACCGTGCTCTGACAGTTTGATGTTGTGATATTGCCAAGGCAAAGGAGAATTTTGAGAAGCCCAAGTGACTGAGTCCATCTGAAGTGTGGAGTCCCTCCATCAGCAGAGGTGTCAGCCAGGGGAGCCCTGAGTATCAAGAGTCCTGACAACTCTTCAGCTGCTCTGGGAGAGGGATTATGATTTCAAAAGTGTGTCTGAAAGGCTGCACTCACATTTCTGGGAAATTATTTTAGCAATATAATACACCAGTCTTTCTGGGCATAATATAGGAACTAGATACTAGGGCTCAGGACACTCCAGTGTTTCATTTTTGGAGTGAAGAAAATGCTTTTTTCTGATGCTTCTATTGTTTGTGTGATGTCTGATGTTGAAAAGTTCATGTACACACCTTTTCCAGACCTTCATCTTACCACTTCTCTCATTATTTATAAGAAAATAGAAGAGAATGATAGAATAAAATCATTAAAAAAGATAGAATATGATAGAGTGATAGAATAAAACAATAAAAAAAATAATTGGAAAAGACCTTCAAGATCATCAATCTCCAACTCCCACTAAGCCATATCGTGACCACATACACTCACTTTGTGAACACTTCCAGCACTGGGGGCTCCACCATTTCCAGGACAGCCTGTTCCAATGCTTAACCATTCTTAAAGTGAAGAAATTTTATTCCTAATATCCAGCCTGAACCTCTCTTGGTGCAGCTCAAGACCATTTCCCCTTCTACTATCAAGAATCACACCTGGACCTGGATCTTTTGTGCTTTTTTAGATGCAATGGAAAAAGAGCAGAAACCAAACATCATCACCATCATCTCCCCCCCCCCCCCCCCCAAAAAAAAAAAAAAAAAAAAAAAAAAAAAAAAAAAANAAAAAAAAAAAAAGCAAAACAAAGCAAAACAAGCTTGCAGAAAAAGCAAAACCCACACATGAGGTCCACATGGCCTAAAGCCAGTCACTATTCATTCCCAGAGTGGGCTGTGTGTCTCAGTAGGGAATTTCCAGGCAGTACAATGAAGAGGATTTCTCTGTTGGAAGAAACACAAATGCTGCAGAAGAAGGGAAATGTGGCTCCCCAGAATGCTGGCTGTACTACAGCATCATATTCTTGAGCACACCTTGGGCCAGCTGTGCCTCAAATAAACACAACTCTATAAAAGCCAGTGGAGGCACAGTAACAAAGGCTGGTTTGCTACCCACAGCAACAGTCACATGTGAGCAGAGAAAGTGCCTTCTGGGCTTACGAGGGACAGCAGACTTAATGAATTCAGCTGATGAGACTTCTCTCTTGCTTGTGCTTCCCACAGACCAAATTAATTCCAACAGATGAGTAAAAGATGGAAAGACATGCTAATTAGCAGCTTTTTTTATGAACCAGTTCTCTACTGCAGAATCTAATTAGCTTTCCAGATAAGGCTTAGGCTGAAGTTTGTTTCTCCAGTGCAAGGATTATGTTCCTGTTTTTCCAGCATTTGAAGAGAAATGCTTTGGATTGATGGATATTTACTTGTATTGTCCTTACTTATATATTTATGAATTGTATATAAACTTAAATAGATGATGAGGGCCCTCTCTCATTACAGCTCAGGAATTAAACAGCACAATAGATTCCTCCAAGACAGAGAAGGCAGAGGGAACACAAAGGATTGCAAATTGTGGGTAAGACCATTTTACCAGAGTGATGGAGAAGTGTCGTGGTTTGAGACAATAAACTGAGGCAGAACTGGACAGGAGGAATCTGAGGGGAACCACAGTAAGAGGAGAAAAGCCAAAGGGAATTCCCAAAATCTATTTGCTTTTCCTACAGTTTATATGTTGAAGGAAGAAACCTGAAAATATTTAATGGAAAACAAGGATAGAAGCAAATGTGAAATCTAGAAGAAAAATACAAAAAATAACTTAGCTGTTTAGGTTCAATTGTCTGTGAGGATAAGATAATGTCCTGACAAAAGTTCTGCATGTTTGAGGGGAAAAAGGTAAGTATGATAAATAGTTGTGCTGGAAGAAATAGAGTCATAACACTGTTGTTTGCAGCCCAGCACACTGGATTTACTACCATGAAACATGTAATTTTAAAAATTCAAAGCCACACTGGTGAGTAATTTCTTCCGAACTTCCAGGCTGCAGTTTTTAATCAATGTTTGAAAACAATTAGGGAAACCATGAAAGAGGCTGACATGCTAGGCCAGGGCCAAACTTGAACTAAATTTTGCAGTGAGTCTGATTTCAGAAACACTCAGGTATTTAAAAGTAACGGGATGCTAAAATATTCTCTGGTCTATGACATCCATTAATAAATCCACAGAGGAAGTGCAGGTACTGTACTGCAATGGTGGTGGCATGTAGTAAATAAAGCCTTTCTGACTGTCTTAGCATGTTTGCAAGACAAGCTCTGAGCCTCAAGACTGCTAAAGTAGAGGACTGAGGTGAATTAATTTGCTGCTTGGTGTTGGTACAGGTCAACCACAAAGGATACTTTAAAAAAGCCACCCTACACCCCAGCAGCTTCCAGCAGTGTGACATATCTAGGACTGTGTTGCCACAGAGATCATGAAGACAGGCTCAGGAGTCTGCTTTTCCCTTCCAAAACTAGCTCACATTTCTAGGGACATGCTGAAAAAAATCAAGGAGAAAGAATGAGAAAGATGTTAAATTCGGTGATGATAATGAAACTCTGCATATTCAACTAGGATCAAGTTAGACTGATTCTCTCTTGCCAGGGAAATTTGATTGCTTTTTTAATAGAATTATAAAATTTAATGGGAAGAGGGAATCCAAAATTTCCCTTGTATTTGATGGAACGTGTATTTGAAACATCTCAAAATTTAATTCAAGGGTATTTAGAAGAGGGGCTGGTAATACCTGGGTGAGACCCTATAATGAAACCAGCTGTGATCAAGTGAATTCTTCAGCTTTCCAATCAAACAATGACATCTCAGATGTCTTTAGAGATGTTAGTGGAAATACAGTGTAGTGCTGCCTCAAACAAATCAGTGACAGAGGGCACAGGAGCGTTCAGACAGTGCTGCTGCTCCTGCTGCAGGGAAGGTGTGGCCTTGCTGATTCCCCTGCCCAGATGTACCAAACAGCCCACACTGTCCTGATCTCTCCCACTCAAAATTATGGCCCAATTAATCTGCCTGCATGATGTGTGTCCCTGAGGACTGTTTATGAGATTATGGTGTGAGAGACAAATCAGAAATTGGTGATGTGTGGATGGGAAGCAGCAAACTGTGCAACATGCTTCTAAATTCAATGGTCAAAACGCTCCCTCCTCACTGACTGCAGTGAGGTTTGGTATTGACAATACTCTTGGAAAACCAATTTGGTCTCTCTGTGTGACTTTAATGCCTCTAGACTCTCCATCACCACAGGACATACCAGAGGTCCAAGCTGGGTGGAAGCCAGGCAGAAAGCAACAACTTTTTTTAACATTAGTTTACACAGCATTTTAATCTCAAGAGTTTTGGGGTTGCAGTTGGATTCAAAAGATGGTTATGTGGGTTAGATCCTATTGCTCCTGTTTTGTTTTTTTTTGGTCCGGTGTTTCCCCAGGATTGGAGGAGATGGATGAAGCTCCTATTAAGGCAGTTGTAACAAATCCAGGCAGCCTCCAGTCTCCCTGCGGAGCAGGGCCTCCAAAACCAGAGCACACGTGTGGCTGGAAGGATCTCTGTCACAGCAGAGCTGGAGCACAGACTCAGAGCTGTGAGAAGAATCAGCAAGCTGGGCATGAGGGAGGGAAGTGAGGGGAGGCTCAGTGAGCTGTGGGGCAAAGGAGTGGGAAATGATGGCTGGAAAGAGGGGGAAGAGAGGGCAGAGTGTTCAAAGGATGGATCCTCCCAGTAACGATCGGGGGACAAGGGCTGGCTACATCCTGCTCATCATACTCATAAATGATGTGGAAAACAGAGAACAGTGATGTGATAAGGACTACAAATTATGTGGAATTAGGTTAGCAAGAACTAAAGCTGTCTGCAAAGAGCTGCAAAAGGGACCTCATAAAATCTGAGTAACTGGATCATGAAACTGTAGATATCAAACTCCACGTTGATAGCTGGAGGAGGAGCAGGCATGAGTAGATATGCACCAATGAGCTCCAAATTAGCTATCACATCTCAAGAAAAATTATCTGAGTCATTGTGGATAATTCAATGAAAATATCAGGTCCATATCTGGGAGCAATGAAAAAACCCCAAAGAAACAGACAGAAATTTAGTAACCACTGAAGGGTGAGACAAAAAAACCAGCCCTCCTCAGAAGCAAATCCCCAGTGTTCCCACACCTTACACTGTGCAAGCAGTTTGACCTCTTCCCACTTCCTCATTGACAATTTTTTAAAAAATTTCCAGCTAGAAAAATCTCAGGGAAGAGTTATGAAAATGATCAGCAGCATGGAATAGTTTCCATATGAGGTGAGGCTAAATAGAAGCGCTCCCCTTGGAAAGCAGAGGACTAAATCAGAGAGGTATATAAAATATATAAATTATGTTCCACACGCGACATGGAAGATGTAAGTGGGGAACTATTGCCATTATTTCTTACTGTACAAGCACATCATGAAATCGTCAGCAGGTCCTGAACAAACAGAAGGAAGTATTTCTTCAAGCAGTCTATAATTAAATTGTGGAACTCATTGCTACAGGATGCCATGGAAGCCAAAAGCATAAATGAATTAAAAATGTGATTAGACAAATTTATGGATTCGCCTCCATCAAAGGCTGTTAAACAGAAGGATGTGGTTTCAATATCTGACTAGGGAAATCTTTCAGCAGAGATTGCAGGAAATCTGCAAGGATATATTGAGGAAGGAGGGCAGAGGATTTTCAGCCCTTGTGAAAGGGATCATTTTGGTCCTGATTTTCCCCTGTGCACATTCTCTAAACAGCTGAAACTGGATTGTCTCAGACACAGGATCCTGAACAATCCTTTGGCTTGACTATTATGACTCTTTACAATTCTTACTTTATTTCATTTCTTCTTTCCTTTTATCTACCTTCAGTTTTTATGACCAAGCCACTGGATGAACCAAGTCTCTCAGTAGCACACCTGCTGTCTGGCCAGACTTCACAACCCTTTTTGACTTCTGGGGTTGTTGGACAGTTTTAGCTGTGCCTTGTCTTAATGCTCAGCACCTGGAAAAAGCAGGGAGGATTTTCAATTAACTCCTGGGTGCATGAGCCATAAAATTAATTTTACTTGATGCACGTTGGAGATGTTTCTGAAGACTCTGCTAGGCAAGACTGGGCAGATGTCTGAGGCACACCATGGACTGGAGGCACAGTTCTAACTGCTGGGGATGACTGTGAGCTGAGCTGGGCTGAAAAATATCTAATGAATTTCCATTATCTAAAAGAGCACTTAAAAGCACAACTGAAAAAAAAAATGTGTAAATTATCCAGCTCAGGAACAGGATGCAAACTCCAATCGGGGGAAAAAAATAGAGCAACTAGGAAATGGAATCTGGAAATTAGTTTTAAAATTACCTCTTTTGTAAACTGATACATCTGGGAATCGCTCTGCCTTTCCTCTTCCCCATATTCCTACTCTCAAGGGGAGGCAGAAATGTAAGTTGGAGCATAGAAAAGCAGAGGTTAAGTGAACAGCAGCAGGGAAGTGAAATGACAGTGATATACTGCAATGGAAATGGGGGTGGTCGATTTGATCTGCATATACAGGGGCATTATGTCATGAAGCCTCTTGATTTAACCATGGTAAAAGCACATCTGTTGCTCTGCAGCTAGTTTCAGAAAACTATTAATAACAAAACCAGAACTAACTGCACCGAGTTTAAAACCCACAGCAAAATGAAAATAGGGGATGACTTCAACAAAGCCATGAATACATCAGCAAAAAAAACACTGAGGAGGGGGAAAAGTTGTTTAAGCTGAAGTACACTGTTGGCACAAGTACAAATGGCTGTAAACTGGCCATCAATAAATTTAGGATGGAGATTAGAAGAATTTGTCTAGCCCTGAGAGGAGTGAGTTTTTGGAACTGTTTTTTAGTAGAAACAAGAGAGACACATCACTCTATTTTCAAATAATAGCTTATATGATATTGTGGCCTGAAATAGGAAAGGACTGTGTCTGGCAAGCCAGGAAGTCCCTTATAGCTTTATATTTTAAGCAATTCTGTATTATAAGATGAAAGTAGATTTGAGATCATAAACATTTGAAGGGCAGGGAGAGAATTACTTTCTTGAGAAACTTCTGAGAGTGGTTATGCAATATTTTCTCAAAGGGACTCATGGATGACTCATCATTTGGGTTGTCTAAAATAAGGCTGAATAAAGCAGCAATCCAGGTAATATCAAGATGTGCCAGCATGATGAACAAGTCAGTCTTAATTGTCACTCTTCATCAGGAGTCGTATCACGGGGCCTTGGTGATTCAAACCCTGGAGCTCAATGGCAAAAGTACAAAACACAGGGAGGTGGATTCTCTGAAAGCTGCTGAAAAGGAGATGGTGGCCAAAAGTTATGAATGTTGGGCTGGGGACTCTTAATTGCTCACCCCAAGTGGTGTAAGATTTCCTTTTTGTTGGCATGAACAAGATCTTCTTCCTAGAGAGGATCATGCAGGAGGAGACATTTCATGTGGAGGATGCTCATGGACCCTGAGCAACCTGGTCTAGAGGAAGGTGTCACTGCCCATGGCAGGAGAGGTTTGGAACTAGATGATCTGCAAGGTCCCTCCCAGTCCTAACTATTCTCTGATTCTGTGATTTCAAAAGGAGGTTCAGAACCACCAGTTCCAGCTACATAGTTCAGAATGTCACAGAAGAACCTCAGATCCTGAGGCCATGTGGTTTCTGAAAAGTTCACAAAAATAAGGCAATAGCCATGAAGGTCAGTACCGAAAAGATCAGACCTCAGGTATAAGGATTGGCCAGTGCAGACTGCAAAATTAACTACTAATTTTAGTTTTATATTTAAACAGCTAACTACTCTCTGAAGATGGCTTGTGTTTTTGTTTGTTTGTTTGTTTGTTTGTTAATATTAAGTTGCCATTTAACTTTGTGTTTCACTTTGGGAAAACATGATGTTGGAAATGTTCAGTGATCCCCTCTCCTCTTTCTCAGGCACACAGGAGGGTGTTCTGTCATCAGAATGACAAACACAGCAGAGGGTTTCTGTTCAGAGCTGCTGGAACTGGGCTTTCCAGACCAGTGGGGAAAATAATGGCATGGAGACTGGAATATGTGGAAAATAGGATGGCAGAGCAGGTCAGAATGTTTTTCTCTTACAAGGAGAGTCACTGGTGCTTAGATTTAGTGCATTTTTGAGATAACCTGGATCCTTTGTAGCATATCATTGTGGCACTAGGACAAGGCATGCTTTAGGTAAATAGTCATAAAGTAAAGGTGGTGTTTTTAGCAAACTAGAACAGATCTTTAACAAGATGAAGATACAAATTCTAACTTCATTGATTGGCTGTTTTAATAGAAAATAAGCCAAAGTTACAGTAGTGATACTTGGGAAATTAAGCTCTCCCAATGAGTTTTCTGCTTTTAATTAAAACTGCAGTTTTGATTCTTTGCGTTGGAAGACTCATTTCCATGCATATCAGTACAAGGTCATTTCATTGTTCTCAGAGAGATCTTTTAATCTGCCCCCTTGAGACTTGCATTCCTTGATTAAATAGATATGCTCTGGGAGCATTTATTATCTGACCATGCTCACTTAGGCATCAGATGCCAGGCAGTTACCCTTTATTCTTAATATACAATCAAATTGATAAAAGCATTGAAATTCTGGGCTCTGTCCAACACCGACAGATGAATAATTAAAGTAAAAAAAGACTTCAAGTTCTCACATTTCTTCTTCATGATCTCACTTGATGTAACTTTCAATACTGAGAATACTCTGACAGCAATACTTTCACCACCAAAAATATAGGTTCAGATCATTAATTATTTCCTACTGATTCTGCTAAACTGCTTCAGCTGGGAGATGGAAATGCAAATCCAGGATCCAAGCCACTGCTTTGAGATAGTGTCATTCAACTTTCACAGAAGTGATCATATTAACCAAAATTATTTCCAAACTTACTGTATATAAAACAGTAAGTTTTAAAATATAAAATGCAGGAAAAGCCCCCCCATCTATCCACCATTAATGAGCACAAAGGTAACCAATCTGACAGTTTGACAGAGCTGCAAGTAGGAAATGCTAAGAAAGCTCTGAAAAGTCAGATAAAAAAATAGAATGGCAAATAATTCCTCCCTGTTTCCACAAGTCAAGCCTCAAGCAGCATCAAGAAGCTTTTAAGTTTTCAACTCTATATTGAATCGTGTAGTCACATATTATGTGTTCATCTCACTTTGACTCATCATCCCTAGCTGGAGAGTCAGACCTGCCAAGATTCTGCCTTTTTTCAGAAGCCTCTTTGGGAATGTCACAGGAATTCTGTGGCGTGACACGGAGGAAGCACTCAGTTGTGGCTTCCAGGATAATTTTGTCCAGCATGAGCTTGTGAAGCCTTTTCTACCAACAGCTGAACAGAGACACTGCTGACTTGAAATGTTTCCTTTTAGCATCACAACCCTCCTTCCATTTGGATTTAGCCTTTCTGTCGTGCAAGCCCAATTATCTCACTGCTTTCCCCCCACCCAGAGCCCATCTCCATTTTCCTGTGTTGACTGAGGTCCTGGACCTCACAAAGCTCCTGCTGCCTGGGGTAGATGACAGGATTATGAGGACATGGGGCCTTCCCATCCCTTGAAGACTGGGGAATCCTTGGGGGAGGGTTGATAAGACTTCCAAGGATAAAGTGCAGAAAATACTCAGCTACTTCCATTTGCTTGAATTTTTCTCAACAATTCCCCAAGCTGTGTGTGAAGGTCAAAGCTCATTTCCTCTTACAGCATCTTTCACTGGTTCTGATCTGTCTCTGTTTTCTTATCTATTTCTCTACCATGTTCAGCCGTAATGAGTTGATAAGAATTCAGATAAGGAAATCACAATGAATGGGGTGTTGTTTTTTTTCTTCTTGGACACAAAAAGGACAGATTCTGTATGCCTTACTCTGGGAAACCTTCCCTGTCGCTTGTGAGTTGTCACAGAGATGAGCTGCAATCTGCAGTTCTGTTTTCATAAAGGTAAAGGCCAAAGGGTTTATGTTGGTGCAAACTCTGTTCTTTCCAGGGCAGTGATTAAATTAATTTCAGCATTTTGAGGAAGATAAGGATTTCCTCACAGTCCAGCAGAGGGCTCTGCATCTGATTTCACTCCTTTTTTTGGCAGAAAATGATTTTACATATACAATGGAGCTGTTCACAGGAAACCAGCTGAGCCTTGCATTCACTTCAGGGTTTGATTTTTTTTTGTAAAAGTTAAGTTACATTAAGAAAAGGACACGGCACAAGTTATAAAAACAAGTAATCAGACTTATTTACTTGTCTACCCACTCCAGCGCAAAACACAGAGAATAAAAAATGATGATTTTAGAGGTTATTTATATCAGGGATTAATCCTGCCTGGTTTTGCTTTTTCAGCACTGACATCAGCTACAATTTGGGGAATGTAGGCTTGTGTTCATTGCAGGCATTTGATTCACAAAATAAAGCCACGGATGAGTAGAGCTGGTGAGAATTTGCAGGTTGTTCTCCCCAGTTTGAATAATGTGATATACAGAATGCACTACAAAGTGATTTTGAAATGTAAAACATTAATGTTCCTTTTGAAGGGCTGATATCAAGTGCCAAATGATATATCAATTAAACAGAAAACAAATCCAAACCCTGCAAATATTGTACAAAAACATCTTCTTTGAAGTCAATGTGACTAATTACAAGTGTAAAATAGAGCCTGGTTGTACAGCACTTCTTTTAACTGGAGTTTAGTTCCATGAATTTAATAAAAAACAGATCTCAGAACAACTCCAGCTTGGCTTCACACTGACAAAGTGCAATTCCTTCCTGCCTCAGCCATCTGTGGGTGTCTGGTATCCAAATCCTGCAGGACAGTATCTAACACTGCACTGCAGAGCTCCACAATTCCCATCTCAGAGATGAAGTGTGTGGCACCAGCCAGCAAAGGGCTGTGTTCAGTGTTCCCAAATCCTCTGGTATCACACCCAGCCTTCAGCTCCAAAGGGCAGCTGGACACATCCAGAATTTCCTGTTTGGAGATAGAGTTGCCATGCTCAGGCTTCACTGGGTGACAGGCATCAACCTCTTCCTCAGATAACTCCTTCCCATGAGCAGTGTTTAAATTAAAAGTGAGAAACGGGGAGTTCTGAGCCAGATTTTGATTTATGGGTTAGCCCTGATGGATGCTGTAAAGCTGTTCTTGGTTCTCATTATATACAAAGCAAGAAAATTAGGCCTGTGCTATAAAAATGGAAGAAAAGACAAATACGTAGCTCATTGGGGGAATATGATTCCCAGCTACCAAGGTTGCACCGAGGCAGCAATTGCAATGTTCAGTTTTTCCCTATCCTCAGACCACTTAGATTAAATTTGATCCCTCAGGTTGCCTATCAGAGTTGTATCTTTAGATGAACCAATGTCCTGCACATCAATATCCTCACAGCAGCTCTTGGAAGCACTGCTGATTACCCTCAGGTGACAATTGCTTAGAGGTATGTCTGGGCACGAAACATTGGTTTTACCAAGCATGTGCTCCCTTTCACTGCAGTTTTGTCAATATTTTCATATTGCAGCAGTTCTGGGTCCTAGGAATGGAGGTTATGCCTCTCAGTTACACTAAAAGGAGGGATCTCCTGTGGGTTTTGGAAGGGATTGTAGGTTTTTTGTCCATAGGCCGGGTCTCTGGTACCCTCTGTGCCATGACAAACTATAAATGAAACCATTTGAGTCTCCTCCAGCTCAGAAGCTGTAATCTTTAGTATCCGTGGGTTTCCAGAGATGTGCAAATGGTGCATAATCAACGCTCAGAGCCTCATAAAGGCATGGATCAGCATAAATCAGGACTCAGAAGCCAACCCCTAATGGACTTGCTGGGGAGCTGTGTGAGTATACAGAGCACTCTGTGCACAAATGCCTCCTGATGTAATGCAAGGGAATGAGAATTCATTAAAAAATCTGTTTCTGCATCTCTGGCTGTACCTTTCAAGTACCAGCCTGTCCTATGATTGACACAATTCTGGCCAGACCTTTGTCTCACTTTTCTCAGCTTGTCCCTAAGCCAATCTGTAGATATTTTATTGTTATTATCTTTTTGTTTGCTTTCACTGTTTTACCAGTATCAGACCATTGCTCATGTAAACTTCTGGGATGATCTGCTCATGGCCCACAGGGACTGTCTTGTCTCATGCTTTCCTTTCAGCTGGATCATTAACAGTGCAATTAAATAGCACCAGACCCACTGGTGTCAGTCTGAACATTTTCCTCAGCGATGACTGGCCTCTGAAACTGCTCAGCCAGGACTCAAAGAAGGAAGTCCTGTTCCATGCAGCTGGGAATCTCTACAGGACAAATTCTAATGCTTCTTCCTTTAGTATCCCTGGGCTGGGCTCCCAGGATGAGCACTGTAAAAGGAGAAAAAGGTTCTTGTTCTGAAGATGCTCCTGAGCAGCACTCACAGGGGCATGCAGAGATGCTGCTGCCACATGGAGGATGTACTTTATATTCTTTAATATCCTCAGGTAATACCATGGATTCAGATTCAGACTCCTGGGCCAGCGCCCTCCAGGACAAGGAGTCATTTCAGATCTGTGTTCTAGAGGGGAGTGCAGGGCCTTTCAGACACTTGGGAGGTACATCCAGCTGCCAGCACTGCTGAAACTAGGCCAGTCCTGCATGTATCTTGCATATCCCACCTACCCACCTGTCTACTCTGCTCAGCTCGCTGTCTCTACAGAGAGGCTGAAGCTGGGAAGAAGGGAGAACGTGCCGTGTTCATCAGAGGCCTGTTGGGTTTCCTCCTCTTTGACACCTGACAAACACCCACCCCACGGCTGTGCCAGGTCACAGGTTCGACAGTTTTGCTGCTTAAGCTCCTGTCACTGGATTTCCTTGCAGAACCAGCTTTCCAGAGAAACAGAGGCAATCCTCAGCGCTCCCGGAGCGGCTGTTGATGTGCAGGGGATGAAGGATGGAGCAGTCAGTCAGGCTTACCCAGGGAAAGCACCACCTTTAATCACATTGCATCACAGCTGGAGGGCTGGAGAAGCTGAAAGCTCTCGCATGATGTGGGAATTACAGGGCCAGGCAGGGTCTCTGTGCACTGCTGTGATGCACCCAGCAAACCTCAGAGCAGTGAAAGTGAAGGGAGGCTAAATTACACAACATGAAGTAAAAATGCTGGTATTTAGACTCAGGTATTCTTGAAATTGCACTTACTAAAGGTCCAAGTTGAACAAATCTCCCCATTTTACAGCATGTGGTAAGAGTGGGACCATCCAGGAGATCATTTTAGGGAGCTGCAGTGTTGGACTCAGTACCTGTCTCACCTCTGAAGCTGTTCATCACAAAGGGAAGCACACCCTACACAGCTGTTTTTCTGGGAAAGCTGGAAAGGTGTGATCACACCTGCACTTTCTGTCTTTCCTGGGCTTGGCCCATTTTCCTGGCACTGAGATGCTTGTGCCTGCAGAGCAAAGCTGGGTCTAAGACCCACTGCTGGTGCAGACACTCCAAATTCCAAAGCAGTCTGGAATAGGAGCCTGTGGTGGGTCCCAGGAGGGCTGTGGGGAAGGCTTGGAGGTGGATGATGCCTTGAAGCTCAGGAGTTTGGGGTACCTATTTCCAGAAAGACCTGAAACATTGCCACAATTGTGGCAGTGGGAGGAAAAGATGAAAAGCACCTTGGAGAAGCTGCCTGGCCCTGCTTCATTGCCAGAGCTTGTGGAGATGGAGAGGGAGAAGGTGGAAGGCCAAAGACCCAAAGGGCTCCCTGGGAAGGATCTCTGTGGACTCAGAGATGATGAATGGCCTTTGCTGTGGGGAGAGCCACCAGCACCCACAGGTCACCTTTTCTCTCAGGCCTTCTGCCTCTCTGCAGTGACAGTTTTGAGTGGTTTGGCTTGCCCAGGAGGAGTTGTTATCCTCACCAGGTTTCCAGACTTTCTTTGGGTGTTCCAATACCTCTCCATGCCTTGTAAGGTGAGTGTGTGCCAGATTAACCCCACAGCACTGGGGCTCCTGGGGTTCCTGCCTGTCTGGGTCCATGTGGGATCTGAGTGCATGCTGAGGAAGGGAATTCATGTGTGCTGGCCAGCCCAGTGCTGTCACACACTGCCAGAGGTTTGCCTGTGCGAGGGTGAGGATGTGAGACACATGGAAAGCAGGTGGGCTGCAGTGCAGATGTGTGCAGAACTGAAAAAGAGACTGTAGCTGCTTCAGTGTTGAAATCTTTCTTGTGGGGTAGGGGAGGTTGTTTTACTTATCTTCATTTTCCTATTTATATCAAAAGCCTCTTTTTTCCCCCTTTCCTTTTTCTTATTATAATTCATTTATTCTAAAAACTCGAGAATAAATCCTCAAGGAAGAGGAGATGATATTTTTTCCGTTGCTGAATCCCTTGATATACCCTGCCAGGTCCTGTGCTCTTTGCTGGTAATGTTACATCTGAGACCACAAATCCCCTCGAGGTTCAAAGCCACTTTGTCCCAGCATCGTGCAGCATCCCCAGAACACAAAGGGCTACAATGGAAAGAGAAGCAATTCATGTGTCTGTGTTCTCAGACTTCATACATTCCGAGGTTTATAATGTCCAAAGGGTAGATCAAGATAGTTAAATACCAATAAGCAGAGATAGATGAGCCCTGTGCAGGTCAGTTTGCTACACAATACAACACAAACTACCAGGAGCTTTTGTAAATGTGTTGAAAATAGAAAGAATTCGTTTTTGTGCCTTGTGCCACTAAAACTCACACCTCTCTTAAACAGGTATTAGATTAAATCTTGATCCAGCCTGATCTTCCTGTGGGGACCTTAGAAAACCCCTGTAAATTAACTTCATGCAGGACAGCCCAGGTTGTGCAAGTTCACAGTTTTCTCTACAGCATGAAAAATGGACTATTCAAGATTTTTGAGTATTGTTTTGTTGTTCCTGTTGATTTTTTTTCACTCATTCTGGTAAACCAAAGCTTTGCTATCAGAAATGTATGTACCACATCTGTGGTGGTCAGTAGGAGCTCAGGGTTTGTATCCAAGGTTTGAAATCAGACCTCTGGTTTTTCCTTGCAATATTACATGGTGATAAGCTGAGCTGATTGGATTGCATGAGGACTGTACAGGAAATGGTGGAATAAAGCCCTGGGTTGCACTACAATTGGGATTCCTGAAGAAAAAAAAAAAAAAAAACCAACTTTCTTTTGCTTTATTTATTTACACACAACTGTAGACTCATTAAGGTTGGAAAAGACCTCCAAGATCTTCAAGTCCAACTTGTGACCAATCAACGCCCTGCCAACTAAACCACGGCACTGAATGCCACCTCCAGACATTTCTTGAACATCTCCAGGCAAGGTGACTCCACCACCTTCCTGGGCAGCCCCTTCCAATGCTTGACAACTCTTTCCTTGAAGAAGTTGTTCCTGACGTCCAACCTGAACCTCTCCTGGTACAACTTGAGGCCATTTCCTCTTGTCCTGTCCCATGTTCCCTGGGAGCAGAGCCTGACCCCCACCTGGCTGCTCCACCCTCCTGTCCGGGAGTTGTAGAGAGTGAGAAAGT
>VZSE01004340.1:269515-281244 GCA_013398275.1 Promerops cafer | reverse complement strand
CCGCCCAAGCCGATGCCTCCCCTGCTGAAGCAGTTAAACGGGGGAGAGCAGCAGCCCGGCTGGCAGATTCCTGCCCTGTGATATGCCAGCCACAGGGTGACGCAAGGGCTGGAAGGCTCCAACTAACAAGCCATTTTCACCTGCGTAATAAGCTCTAGTGGAGATACAGCAGCGGCGGCGGCGGCGGCTCCCGGTCCCCGCAGCCGGCCAGACCCCAGCGCGGCCGCAGCCCCAGCCAGCCCGGCGGCCGCCGCAGCCCTTGCAGCGGCCCCCGCTGCATCCCGAGAGCCGGAGATCAGCGGCCGCCTCGCAGGCAGCATGTCAGCCCCGCCGGACCCCCAGGACCTGCTGCTGGCGGGCACCGGGGTGCACTGGGCTGCGGACGGGGCGGACCAGTACGCGACTGGGGCCCCGCTGCGGGATGGAGATGGGGCTCAGCAGCGGGAACAGCTGGCTTTCGGCTCCGCCAGGGAACACCCGCCCGTTACTATGGCGACTGCATCCCCAGGTAAAAGGCGAGGGGTACCCAGGGATGCTCAACAAAGGGGCCCTGGCAGCAGCATCTCCCGGTTGTCTCGCTCCTGACGCTTCCTCTGTTTTTCTCCCAGCCTGGCTGCTTGGAAACATTGCTAACGAGTTAGTGAGCGCATGTAGGGAAACAGAAAATAACGAGGAATTGCGGCCTTTGCAAATAGTTATTTTTTGCTGATGTGGGGGAGGGGGGATGCAGGAGCCAGCCAAGTTCCCTAAAGCTCTTTGCAGTTTGTTAGGCACAAGACAACCAGATTTCAGACAAATGTTGAAGGGCATTTGATTTCACCTGACTTGATTTGGATCTGTCCTCATTTGTCGTACACCTGTTCACATCTGGAGTGACAGATCCCAACGAACTTACTTCAGCTATTCCCCATGCACCTGGAATTCCTGCATGGCCCCTTATGTTATTTCGACACACAGCTTTTAATGGAGTGCCTATTCTGAAGTGTTTGTACATTTTGTGCATGCTTTTGGGACTTGTTCATTTATTGTGGACTTCTTGCTTGCTGTGTTTTCCACCTTTTGAACACTGAGGTGTGTTCGACTTCAGGTGCATTCAGTTTAGGGTCTGCAGTTTCACTGATTTTCAGTTTATTTTTGGGATGTGTTCAATATCCCTTGGTTTAGGGTTGCTTTCTTTTGCTGGTGTATTAATAGCAGGTGTATATCTATTAATGAACCCCAGGAAGCTTCAGCTCCCCATAGCTTCTGGTAGAAATGTTTGGGGGAAAATGACTCTCTTTCCTTCTTGGTGACAATTCCCTACTTCCTTTCCCACTGCTGTCTGTCAGAGAACCCAAACAGCCAGAAACCCCAGCCCTGGGGGAGCTGATGCATCCCATCTCACTTGGAAGTAGATGTTTCCATTACAGAGCCTGAAGCATTAAACTTGTCTTGAGTAAGTGGAGGGTCAGGGCTCAGGACAGGAATCGATCTCCGTTATGCAATAGCTGCAGGAGCATTAGGAACTGCGTTTTTGGGCTGAGTCCCTTCTAATCCCCTCCAGTCAATCAGCACAAAGAGTAGCTGGCCAGGAGGAGCACAGTGTGCGTGGCCCCGTGTGCTGTTCTGCTCATACCTCCACGCGTGGTTCCGCCGGGTCTGAGTGTGTGTCAGTGCCTGTGTGCGCTGCCCTGCTGCCTTCCTGCCTGCTGATGTGACCGAGTTCAGGGGTAAAACAGGACCTAGCGCCCCTCGGCTGATGTGGGAAATGTTTTGTAGCTCTGGGCAGGCAGCTCATCTGCTGGTGTGCTGCTCATTCGCTGAGCTGAGTGTTGGGTTGTGAAATGTGACTTTCTACTGGAGGCAGAGGGCTGGGAATGTCAGGCTCCTGAGTGTGTGCAAAGAGGGGCAGGACTGGGGTCTCCAGGCAGGGCTGCCTCAACCATATAATGACACAAACAAGGGGGGAAAAGAATCTTGTGAGCTTTTTTTTGTTCACTGATGGATAAAAGTATGGCCATGCTGAATCTTAGTGTACAGAACAAAGAGGGGTGGTCTCTTAAACTGTGGAAATCACCATTAAATGGAATCACTGTTAAACTGCTTGCATTTAATGAAGGCTTCTTCAGGCTTGACATATCTGTAGATTTACACTTAGGGAATACAGAATAGACAGACAGAAAGAAAAGAAAAAGAAGAAAGAAAACAGAAAAAAAAAAGGAAAGAAAGAAAAAGAGATGCAGAGAAATTTTTCCGCTTTTGGAATCCTCTGCAAAGGGGTTTTAGATGTGTTTGTTTGCTTGTGTCAAATTGTGGCAAGGTGGAGGCAAAATGAGTGATACAGACCTTTTTTTGGTGTTTGCTGGCTGCGGACTCCCAGGCTGTCAAATCAGCAGTGCCATAAGAGTAGTAATGTGCTTTAAACATTTCCCATTTTGTTTTCCCTGTTCAATAATGAACCGTTGTGTGGCTGGGTGCGTGTCTGGCCGACCATGGCAGGCAGAGCAGCATCCCAGGCAGTGCAGCCCTGTGCACGCAGTCTCCCTCTGACTGTGGCTGCAGCAGCTGTATTTCTGTTCCACACTACCTAGAGAGCCACGACTCCCGCCCCTTCACTGGGGGAAGTAAATAATTTCCTTGTTCTCTCCGTGTGACTAAGTATTCATAAGTTTCTGAATAAGAAGACTGTCATATTGTTGAATATCTGAAACTGTCAAGCTTTTCTGAAAACTCTTTATTTCTCCTGCTCTGAGAGAGATTCCTGCCTGTTCCTAAGCCAAAGGAATGGACCCAGCAGGAGATACACAGCTCCAGCTTTTTTACAACACTGCCATAGTCTGCCGTAAACTCAAACACTCCTGACACAATGGGCTATCTGGGGACACTTTAGACAAGAAGCAATCCATCCAAACAAGAGTGAACTGGACAGAATATTTTTCAGGTAGCTTCCCAGCACATCCTGTATCTTCCTCCACACCTGTCAGACCGGTCTTTTTTTTTTTTTTTTGTGAAAACCATGGTTATGCTCTCCGAGGCAAGAGCAGGGTTTGGAGTCTGGGAGATTCTCTCAGCATGAAAATAACTGAAAACAAATGGTGGGAATTTATCACAGGTTGTGCAGATATTTTCTTATACAGCCTAAAAATTTGCAAACTTTCCCCGATCTTGGCTTTTGTTTTAAGTTTGAAAACCAGCCAGGGATTGTTGAAAGGTTCAGGAATATTTTCAAGCTGGCCATGGGCCCGGCTTTGAGCCTAGCTGGCTTTGTGTCAAAACCTGGTGAGTGGTTTCTGAATGATGAAAAGCAATGGATTTCACTCCCCATTCTTTGGATCAACCAAAATCAGCAGTGATTGAGACTGCAGAAAAAAATTCCCACGAGGAGTGGAAAGCTCAGAGATTTCTCAGCCAAAGTCAGGGCAACAGGGAGCTGCAGATCCCACATCAGCCTCTCCCCTTGCAGGGCTCCAATGAAGATAAACTCCAGTAGCTTCTGGGCAGGGATAAGGCTGTTTCTCTTGCTTTTATCCTTGGCCCCTGAATTTTGCTGAAAATGTCTCTCTTCCTCAAATGCAGTTTTCCACCTTCCCAAAAATGAATTTGGTTCAGGGTGAGAGGACCTTGCAGGCAGGTCTTACAAGGACTGGTGAGTGAAGTGGTCCTGAAGGGCTGGTGAGCAGTTACGTGTTGGTGAAGAGAGCCCCATGTCACCCAACACACCATCTGGTCACAGATTCTGTTATTTTATTTTTATGCACCAACAGTGATTAAAATCCCTTGACAGGAATTATTTCCAAAAATATTACACAGGCTAACAGGTGTTCCCCAGGATAAATACATATGGTTTCCTCCAGAGAAATGGCAAAATGGAAGAATGGACTGTACCTCAATGCTGGATGTGTTCTTCAGGGAAAAATAGCGGGGAAAGGACAGGAACTCATACAAATGGTGATTCCTGTGTAAGGATCTGGGAAATTTCATGCAGCCTGGTGCATGGGTGGGTATCTGCAGGGTGACACAGTCAGTGGTGTTGTGTCCCCATGTCCATGCAGCTGAGATTGAGAGAGCTGCCAGCTCATGCTCACTCCAGGCCGCCAGACTGGCCGCAGCAGCCAGGACATCCCTGGCAATCCCAGCCCGTTTCCAGCTGCCTCCAAAGTCAGATCACTTGTGGGCTCCAGCTGCCCAAAGGAGAGGAGGCCAGTGCCACAGGGGATGGCATTGAGAACTGGGACATGGCCATGGGGACACAATGGGGTGGTGAATATGGCCTGTGGGAACCCTTCTGGGACAGCATCCAGGGGTTGGTGGGGATCCCCTGGGGTGCCTCAGCAGCGTGGAAGCTCTGTGCTTGTGGGAATAACAGCACCCATTTGGTGTGTGCCAGTGAGGGACAGAGGGACTCAAAGTTGCTTGGATGAGGCAGATGAGTTGAGGAACAGCCTCTGCCTGCTGAGGAGCAGTGGGAGACCAAATCCCAGGAGTGTTTCATGCTCTGATAGGGGCAGATAAAACACAGAAGGGGTGTTGGCTCCCACTTCTCCATGATGAGGGCAATCTCTAATGTCAGTGCTTTAAGTAAAGACCTTTTTAAAAACCCTTCCTAATTCACATGATTTGTAGAGACTGGCTTTGAAGATGTGTGCTGTGTACCCATATGTTCTCACCATGAGCTAACCCACCAACCCAACCCTCTGCCTGCAAGGGACTGCAGTGTGGTGCTCCTGCCCTAAGCCTGAATTTGCATTGATAACACTGCACCAGTGAATCTCAGTTTATGGTTTCTCTCCAGTTACTGGCAGCTTTGCACCTCAGCATGAAAGAGATTTCTGATAGTTTTCAGGCAGTTTGAGAGCCCCGTGGTTCACCTGGGTGGAGAGAAGTAGGCATGGACATGAGTGTCTGCACTGCTTGGGTTTGGCACTGACACTTTTTGGGATGTCAGACCGTGGACAAATGCAGCAGATTCCCCAGGACAACTGGCTCTTTGTGGCCTTCCCACCCCTTCCCAGGTGTTGCTCTAGGAACACCCTCTCCCCAAATATCCATAGCAATTTGCTGCTCAAAGCCACCACACTGGAAAGGCCAAGATCCAAACCCCAATTTTTCAAGTTGCTGTAGAAGAGTCTTGATGTGGTGGATTCACTGACCTAAGCATGACACAGGGGAGCCTCAGCAGGTGTTTGGAAATATGTCCTGAACTGCCAGGCTATCCTGCCCAGATTGAACCACCTGAGGCCAGATTTAGTCTCACTTTGGAAGAGTATATATTCATGCCAATTCTGCTGTCAACATTTTAGTCCTTTCTGATTTAGAGAACTGAATTTAATTTTTCTCTGCTGCCTGGATTAGCCACTCAAAACTTCTGATCTACTGCTGTGAGTGAAGGGGACAGAGATAATTTGGTGGAGGTTCTCCCTATTCCCTGTTGTTTTGTTAGGGCAAGCAGATTTTGCAGAGGGACAGAAACAAAGCGGATTTCTTCTTGAATCTTTCTGTTCTTGTAATCCTCATGAGGCTTGAAAAAGTAGCCTAAGCCCACAGTTAGCCATCAAAAAAAAAAAAAAAAATCCTGTTGAAGTACCATCCTTCATTCTCAGTTGGGTAAAGTCAGAGCAATGGCTGCTGTTGGGCTTCTCCAGAAATGCTCTGCGTTTGGGGTGCTCTCAGAGGTGCCTAAAACTCCTGGTATAAAATCTGTGCAGCACCTGTATGGAGTTCTCAGCTCCATACAGATCAAAATGCAGCTGGTTTTTCCCTGTTCCTCACAGGGATGCAAATAGTTCTGTCTGCATTTACTGCCACACTGATGAATTTTCTTCAGCCCTCAGGGCTGCAACTGGGTTGAGGAAGAGGATGAGGCAGATGAAAGAGTAAAGTAGTACCATGGAGGGTGACTCACCTGCCTTATTTTAATCTTCATCACTCAGTAATGAAGTGTTTTATTTATAGGCGAGGAACTGAGGGGGAGAGTTTGGGGAGGAGGAGAATGGCATGGAGGGGAGAGGCTTTGGATGTCCCAGTTACTGCAAGTGTTGGGTTTTGTGAGTTGCAGTATTTTCTGGGCTGTGAATCTCCCATGGGCTGTATGGTTCATTATCTCTCACTGCTGCAAGGGTCCCAGGAGGCACATCTGTCTCCTTTTTTCTTCAGCTCTGGAAATGCCACTCAATGACATGTCTTATGCCTTATTTAAAAAAAAAAAACAAAAAAACAAACAAAAAACTGTGTTGTGCAGGTATCAGTCTGTCTGGGAACAGCGACCCCAGAAAAGGCCTGCATGGTGTCTCTGTTTCAACCCTCCCAGAAAAGTTTGGGCAGATCCCACAGGTCTGTTTATCATGTCCTCTCACACCTTCCCACGAGGGATCCTGGCCCAGCTGCATGGCCTGGATTGGCCCAGGACGCCCAGGACTAGAGTTAGGCTCTGCTTTCAGTCCTAAGGCCTGAGTTGACCTCGAGACCCAATTATTTTGTGCACAAGTGTTTTAGCTCAAAGTTCCTGAAACAACCAAGGAGTTGTGCTGCAGGTCCACATCATCAACAGGGAATGGAGTTTTTAAATGGGTGACTTCTTAGGAATTTCCCTCCCTCCCTTCCTCAGTAGTTGTACCCATAAAATGGGCCTAGTACGCACTGAGCTTTTTCATTTTTAATGTAGCATTTATGTCTGTTCTTCATGTGCTATTCTCTTACTTCTAAATCAGGACTGCTTACAGAATTCTGGGGGTTCTTGTTTTTCTTGGGTTGTTTGTTTGCTTTTTTCTCAAAAGAGAAGGTGGCCTCCACACAGCAAACCATGTTTCAAATAATGAAGCAGTATTTGTAATTAGTTTTCTAATTTAGGAGAAGCTGTAGAGTTGGCATGATTCAGCACTCAGGAGCACACCTCACATTTAATATTCTTTTTTTTCAAGATATTTCTGATTTATGGTCAGTTTATTCCTCCAAGAAACCTCGTACCTTCAACAGTGAGAATAAATTCTTGGCACTCACCTGCAAGACAAGACTTGAAATGGAGAGGACCTTAATCACCTATTTCAGTCCTCCTTGTTTCAATTAAGTATTTAAGATTCTAATTTTATGGAACATAAGTGCATTCTTAACTGCTATTAAAATTAGGATGGTCTTAAGCATATGCATAAAGGTGAGCATGTTTTGTTTAATTTAGGGATAAATGAGGTAGAAGATATATCATATATAAATTGGCTTTATTACCCATTAGACCAGACTGCTTCAGGACACTTGCATGTAAAATGCAAGCACCAGAACTTACCCATCTTATTACAGCCCTGTGAAAATTAACCTTTAAAGAGATCAAAAACGTAGAATGAAAATCATAATCATGTTGCTGTTGTTTATTTTGATCTGTCGTGTGCGTCTAGGTGAGAATAAAAATTGTTAGAAATGACTACATCCTTCATAAGCCTGTCACTTTCAAATATTGAGGTGTTACCTCATAAACATTGGCTTTGTACTTTTATATTCCTTAAGAGCGGGCTTTCCCATCTTTATTTAAATAACACCCGATAAAAGAGTTATTTGCATATTTCTTTCACTGCTGCTGTGAGTCGCCTGCCCTTGATACAGCCTCCTGCTGTCATGAGATCCTGTATGAGGAAAGGTAGCTGGTTCTTCAGAGATGATTTCAACACAATGGCCATTAGGAGCTGCAGCATTCCCAGCACCTCCCTCTCCCACCGTGGATGCGGTGCTGCAGTGGGGCGTTTGCTTGGGTGCAGGAGGTGATGGAGCAGGGAAGATGCTTTCTGCACTGAGGTGGCTCTGCAGACTTGCAGAGAGTTGTGTCAGCTCGAGGCTTTTCTGTGCCGTTCAGGACGTGAGTTATGTCTTATTTTTCAGCAGTGCTGAATTTATTAACTGCAGCTGATTTATTGCCGGTGGCTTTAAAGACATTGAAGGGACTTAATAACTGTGGCCAGTAAAAAGCAAATGCATGGGGCAGCCTTGTCAGGCTGGAAACTTTCCTGTTTCCAGTCCCTCAGGATTTTGTGCTTCTCATCTCTGAGGGGTTTTTTCTGTCCAGATTATCAGTCCATGTCCTGGGTGCACATGTGGGTGCCCCTGGGTGAGCCCTGTGGCTGAGAAGGAGGAAACACCAAGTCCAGCCATGCCTTTGTAGCCCAAACACAGCCCTGGGCGCCATCCCTCACCCCATCAGAGCCCCCACAGACATTTCAAAGCCACAAATGCAGAAGTTACAGATCCAAATTACATCCCCAGCTTTCCCTGCACTGCATTAGTCACTGGCTGCATGATCAAACAAAAATCCTCACCCTGGGCAGGCTCTGCAGCACAGCTGTGCAGAGAAGGGCTGCAGACAGCCTGAGCCATCTGAGTTTGTGCTGATGTTCTCCTGCTGAGCCTGGGCCCCTCCACACAGCTCCCAAAACACTCAGGGGCACCTGTGACAGAACTGCTGGAGGGACAGACTGCATTTAAGGTCTGTGATCAGCAAGAGAGTTCTGCCATACACAGGCCTAATCCATTCCCTATGTAGGGGTCTACCCCCCCACAAACATCATTTTGCATCTCAGGAAGGTGGGGACTCCCTCACCCCATGCAGGTTTTGCTGCACACGTAACCAGCAGAGCAGCTCTGCTTAGAAATTGTTTTAATGCCAAGCTCCTGTGCAGGCCAAAGGGCTGGATCCTGAGCACAGCCTAAAGGTTGCTCTAAATCTGCCACCGCCGCTCAGGTGTTCACCTGTATCCAGGCCAGCTGCATCCCTCTCCCCGTGTGAGGGCTGGGAGGTGAGAACCTGCAGCCAGCAGAGCTGGGGATCAGTGTCTCATCTCTGCTCTGATCTGTGGAGCAGCATTCCACGTGCTCTGTGGGAGGGGGAATGAGGTTTCACAGGCACCAGCTCTCTGCTGGCTACTGGAGCATGGAGGGGTCTGAATTCCAATCAGTCTTAATTGGGTCTTTGCCTTGATGTCCTTAATGCAGGGGCAAAAGAGATGCACTTGCTGCTCATGTGCATAGGAGGTGTTTTGCATTTCGTGATATTTTCATTCCTGTTGACTTCAGCACTGAAGCACGATGCGACGCGCTGGAAATGAAATGTGCACTTCAGCTGAACTGGGAGCTGAGCTGGCCCGTGCAGGTGTAGCTGTGTGATATGAGCAGCAGTCATTTGTTATTTGCAGACTGATTTCAGTAAAACGGGAAACGTCTCCTGCTCCTTGGAAAAGTTACAAAAATGTGTATCCCAGTTTTTTCATCCTCTGTTTAGTGCTCATCTCTATTTAAGGATGTAGCGTGTCTGTCGGTTTGCTGGGCTGGGGCTTTTTTTGGTATTTTTTTCCTTTTATTACAAAGGTTTATGGCTTTGGTAAACATCATTGAGCAAATGCTCTAAACTGCAATATAGCTGTGCACTAAATTTGAATTGAGACAGTTGCCTTTGATATAGGGCTAACCTAAAGCTGAGGCTCATTCCTCTCTTTTGCAGCTTTTGCAGTTCTTTAAAAAATGACATAATGCAGCATTTATGTAGTTGGTGATTTCTCGACTGCTCTAGCAAATTATCACTGGAGTGGAATGTAGAATTGATTCTTCAGAATTTCGTGGTTATCCTGACAGTGTCTGTTCATAATTTGTGATTCTCAGAGCGTCATTAGTTTGTAGGAAAGGTGTTGGGCCCAAAGGTGACACTCCAAGATGATGTGTGAGAGTTAAAATCCCAGAGGAGTCACCTCCTCTGAACACGTTGTTTATGGGAAACAATAAAAGAAAATAAAAGGGATTTGGAACCTATAGGCAGTAGCTCTGTTTATCACTTTAACTAAGAAATCTTTATAGCAAATTGGCTGGTAAATGGCATCTTTGTTGCTTGCAAGAGAGGATTTTTGTAGATTCTTAGTGTTTTAGGTGTTATCTATTTTTTTAAGTAAAAAGTTCTGTGAGTGTTTAATGAGGGTACATTGCACACAGGACTGAAAAGTCAAACAAGCAATTAATTGATTGCATGGACAGATGTGGAGTCATTAAGTAAAACCTGGATTACTTTTACATGGATGAAACAGGAACTCTGCCTATGAAAATGCATACCTACCTCTGCTGTCAGGAGAAAGGACTGAATTTCCTGAAATTTAAATTTTTTTAGAAATTTGTCATCAGACAGAAAAACGCTTTCCACAAGAGATACATAGATTAAAATAGTATTGATAAAAAAAGTGAACTCTTAGAAATAAGTGCATATATTTTCAAATTATTCTCAGATAAATTCATATTTTACCTTATTCAGCTGGCAGCAGTGTTTAGAAAAGTAGTTTTGCTTTTACAGGAAGACATTTATTCCAAATATACATAATTTCCTTTTCAAAAGCACTAATTCCAGCCTGCAAAGTTCTTTATTCTATTTAAGAATTGCCATGTCATGTACATTTTTTCTGTTGTGTTTTTTTTTTCCCCTACCCTAAAAAATACCGCTGGAGATTATAGAGGATTATCTGAGCAGTTATTGTAGTAAAAGCCAGTTGCCATTTTGGGAATATTTTTTTTTTCCCTCAAAGTCCTTTTGACATTAGCCTTTATAATTCAGTGCTGTGTAGTAGAAGTTCAGGTCAGAGCTGAGGAGACAGGCCTGGGGATTAATGCTGTGTGAAATACATGCAATCTCCTTCCACTTTGAACCTGCTAAGCAGACCATGTATAATCCCTGGAATATTTGGTAGATCTGCCAGGCCTTGAAGATGGCATTGGTAATATTTGTCTAGCTACATGTATTTTTACATGCTTGTCCTTCCCTGTGCCATCCAAACTCTGTTCAAAGGTGAGGAGAAGGGGCTGAACAGAGACTGAGAAGTAAATGTACCGTTCCCAGGAGATTTTAGAGTTTGGGCTTCTTTTCTTCCCCCTCTCTCTGCTGTTGCTTTTTAATGAATCCTTCTTCCAGCCTACTTTAAACTGAGCTTCTAGCATGCTGGATGTTTTGCAGATGAATCATACTGTGCAATGCACTTGTGCATATCTGCTGTGCAAGTACACTGTCAGCTTGTATTTGATAACCTACCAGCAAGCAGGATCTTTTTTCATGGAAGCTTGGGATGCTAATATCGTTCTCCAAGTGAGAATAATGCAACCACTGTTAATAAATCAGCCTGGGTCCGGGGATGTCTCACCACTTTCACTGCATCCTTGATTAGCATTATCCTCAGAGGTATAAATTAAAGAGGAAAATATATAATCTGGGAAGCTTTCCAGCATCATCTTTGAAAATGAGAGCTCAGTGCTTTGCTGGGATTTCTTTGGTGGAGGAATGCTAATAGCAATGCTGAAGATGTGCCCTGATTGCACCCTAAAGAGTAGGAAGATGCACAGAATGACTTATTTATTTTTTTCTTTGTCATCAAGATAATCTCTGATGCGATCTGCACTGGTGAACAATTTTCTACACTGTTCTGTGAATTGATCCCAGAAGTGCAGCTTCAGTCACTCCCTTTTCTACTACTTGTTCCCTTTGTCTGACATCTGCATAAAGCCTGGTGCATGGTTTCCCACCTCAGCCTGCAGACAACTGCCTGCAGCTTTTAGGGAGTGGACACAGTCCCTCTGAGACCCTGGCCAAAGCCTGAGCTTCAGCAACAGAGATTCCAGGAATTTCTTCTGACTGCTCCTACAAGGTGTCACCACAGCTGGATGGTAACTCCTGACACCTCCCTCCCTGCCAAGGAAAGAAAATTGTGCTGCAGAACGTGCTGATTTGCAAAAAAAAAAAAAAAAAA